>JAOBRC010795449.1:0-10032 GCA_027575255.1 Scolionema suvaense | reverse complement strand
CTTCAATGCATCTTTTGTGCTTGATATCAATAGATTACCTGGTTGTCATGGAAGCGCGTGAACTGCATACCGGCAATTTCAGCTGCTCATCATGCTGCCAAGTGCACGGTAGCCGGTGGGCGTCTTGTCGGGCTTCTTGTGATATATTTGTAAAAAGTTAATTTCTCGTCACACGGACAAGAGAATTAAGCTTGGAGTTGATAGTCAGAATTATGAAGACCATGTTTATCAGCCGAGTGCAACTTGTTTTGGGGTTGGAGTTTTCCTTCAATAGATTTTTTACCCATAGACCTATGGGCTAAGCTTGTATACTTTATTTGGAGAAACATTCGCGAATTTCGCATGTTTGGGGCTGTTTTGCAAAAGTTGATCTGGGGAAAATGTTCAGAAACGTTTGACACGAAAGTTAATTTTGCAAATTATTTCCAGAAGATCATTGTCCGAATTTCTATCCAGTCTAATGTCAATTTTCTTCATTGCAACAAAAATTGAATAAATGATATATTTTTTGTTTTCGCAAACGTGTATCCCACAAATTTGTTTGTAATTTACCAATTTGCGAAAGTTTATTCAAAATTCTTCACAAGATTTTGATCTCGCAAACATTACTCTTGCGAAACTTTCTTCAAATAAAATAATGTTTCTCTGAGTATGCATTGTGCATATCCTTCTATTTCAGTGACGATCTTGCATTTCAACTCACTGGCTATACCCTTGTCTTGATGAATGATCTTGCTACTGCTGCTAATGGTATGGATTTCCTTCATACACCATTGCTGAGACTTACTGTTTGTCTGTTTTCGTGGGATATCATCTTAGTTTTCATTCCATGTTGTTCCTTCAAGCGGACAGAATTTATGAGCAGATAATATCTGGAAACAAGTTATGTAATGACACTTTTTGCAGTTTCGAAGGTGTTTTTACTCACATCTGGATCAAGTTCGAACCTACCGAGGTTGACTTCTGATGTCTATATATCTCGACTTCGATGTTTGTAGGTATAATTATCAAGTGATATTGAACATATTAGCTAACACTGACTCATTTATTAAATTTTTATGTACTTTAAAGGACTGGTTTGGTCAAAAATAAAATTTTAATACGTGATAGAGCACAACAAAGCAAAACGTTTAGTTTCTAATTCATAGAAAAATCTTATGTGGTTACAGAGGTATTCAGTGCTAAAGTCCATTCCTTTAAATATGCATACTTACAATTACTGGCAAAATACAAATTGCACTGGCAATAGAAGTTGATGTCGCCTTTCACATACCAGGCTTTTTTGTACAATACCCGGAGGTGGGGATAAGGCCTGCAACCCTATTTTGCCCGCAAAAAACCACAAAAAGAGAAGGCAATGGTATTTTGTGATAAAGTAATTTATATTTTAAACTTTTGATCAGGAGTGAGATGGTCAGGTTGCCGGGGAAAATTTGCTGACTCAGCAATTTTTTATACTTCTGACCTCAGCTGAATAACAAAATTTTGCTGATGGTGTGAAGTTTTGGTCGCTGTCTCCTCATATGACTTCTACTGGCTCCTGATATATATCAAATAAACTTAGACCATGATTCTGGTGGGGTTTCACCGCCTTTTTCAGCCATTTTTTAATCAAAATAGGCCAAAGTTGGTCAAAAGCGACCTTGGTCAGCAAAAGCAATGAGCCACCTGTTTGGGTTGCGGTCCAATGACACAAATTATGTACTATGGGGGTTTTGGAATGCCCATAGAAAGTTAGCAACACTGCTAGTTTCGGGCTTATATAGCTGGAGTATCTTTCATGCTGCCGTGCAAAAACCGTGCTTGCGGGAATAGTCCCCCCCTCCCCATTTCTGGGCTATTTAGGGTTAAGTTATGAGTTCACTGCAGATGAACAATATATGATGATACTATAACCAGCATTTTCGTGTTAACAGGTTTTATGTCATCAAGTATTTTTTGCTGTGATTCACTGATATAATATTCTTTCATTATAGGTGTATATGTGAAGAAAAAACTTGAATCAAAAGAACTAGGAAAATATGGTTTGCTTTTCTACAATAGTCTGTTTATGATTGCACCAGCTCTGGCGGTGACAGCATTTACTGGAGATCTCACAAAGGTATGGTTTTTGAGAATCTGTGCTTCAGTTGCTATATTTTTTATGTTGGTATGTCCGAAGCCCTCCATTATTAAGATCTGATGCTTTGGCTGTTACAGTTCCCTGTGACTGTCAGGAGGAGCATTAAGGCAACAAAGGATTACCCAATGAATTGCCTGATGGACTTTTCACACCTGTCTGTGATGTGAATACTGTGCACCATCGCCATTTAATCAAATCGAAGATGGTGTCTGCAGTACACAAATGTGTATTGTTGTGTTACACAAACCACTTGCATTTTTGTGTATGAGTTATGATTGTGTATTTATAGAATCACTATATCATTTGAGTTCATTTGAAATGGGAACCATGTCTGTTTGTCTTATTGTCTTTGCCACTCTGTATAAATGTCATTTAAAGTTTATTGATTTCTATGCGCTTTATTTAGTTTGTAATTTGTTACTAATTTATTTTGTCTAAAGCTCATTGAAATCGTTAGTGCTGTGTTTGACTGAACTTTATATGAAACATAGTTTGGAAATGTACCAGAATGCTAATTTTGCTCTGATAGTGACCAGAAAGTGGTAGTTGAAATGGATAAGTTATGTTAAGATTTTGTACTTTGTTGAAGACGGTTATTGGCTTTTGCTACTACCCATCTATGGTACATAGAAACTATGTTTGATAGTTGCATTTCCTATATGCCATGTGTACTCATTTCCAACCCTAGATTTTTGGACTCCCGCTTTAGCGGAAGAGTCCTATAAAATGACGTCCGTCCGTCCTTCTGTACTTCCATCTGTCACCAACGCATTGTCCCAGATAACCGCTTCATGAATTTTTCTGAAATTTGGTGTGAAGGTGGCAATCTGTAACTGAGGAAAAGTGATTGAGCCATAATTTGAAAAAGAATTTTCGTTTTTCTTGCAAATGGCAATTTATGCCCAAAAATGGCCATTTTTAGGGTTTTTCAAAAATATTTCAAAATCTGTTCATTACTTTTTTTGGTTTTTGGTATGAAACTATGGGACAATACCAGTTATGCTATGGACCACGTGCCACATCTGGGAAAAGTCTCGTTCGGCTTGCAGGTGGCAATTTACATACGTCCAAAAATGGCGTGTTCCATGGTTTTTACCAAATATCTCAAAAACTGTTTGTCTGATTCATGTCGTTTTTGTTAGGAATAAGAGGGTTACTCCGCTCATGTTTTGGTTCATATTCTATGTCTCCTGAGAATCTTGTTTGGCTTGCAGGTGGCAATTTACATCCAAAAATGGTAATTTTCAGAGTTTTATTCCAAACATGTCAAAAACTGTTCATCCGATTCTTGTCGTTATTGGTGTGAATATTTGGGGCAACTCTGTGCATGTTATAAACTATGTGCCTCGTCTCCATAAAATCGCGTTTGACTTGCAGGTGGCAATTTGTGTCCCAAAAATGACTTTTTTCATGGTTTTTTCCAAATATCGCAAAAACTGTTCATCTGATTCTTGTAATTTTTGTGTGAATATTAGGGCAACTCTGCGCATCTTTTGAACCGTATGCCATGTCTCTTGAAAATCTCATTTGGCTTGCAGGTCGCAATTTACGTTCAATAATAGCGATTTTCAGGGATTTTTCTAAATATTTAAAAATTGTTCATCCGATTCTTGTCATTTTTTGTGTGGATGAATATTTGGATCAACTCTGGGCATGTTGTGAACCATGTGGCATGTCTCCGGAGAATCTCCTTTGGCTTGCAGGTGGCAATTTGTGTCCAAGATTGGCTAGTTTGTTTTTTTTTTCAAACACGGCCTAAATGGTTGATTCATTTTTTAGCAATTTTGGTGTGTATGGGGCAACTCTGCAAATGTTATGATCCATATGCCTTGTCTGGGGAAAATCTCGTTAAGGTCAGGCTTGGGGGTTGTGATGTACGTCTGAAAGTGGCTATTTTCAGGGATTTTTCTAAATATGTCAAAAGCGACTCATCCATATTTTCTTATTTTTTGGGTCCATCTTTGGGGCGCCTTACTTTTATGCTATGATCCATGCCTTATATCTTGGGAATATGTTGTTCAGCATGCGGTTTGCAATTTATGTCAATATTGGCTATTTTCAGGGGTTTTTCAAAATATTTCAAGAACACTTCATCAGTTGTTTGTTATTTGTTGTGTGAATCTTATGGCTTATATCTTATTTTTTTCTCTGATCTGGGACAAAGATTCTCAATTAGGTTTGCGTGATTTCATTAATTATGTGACTTGTTTGATCTCATTGCAGGCTTATAAATATGACAAATGGTTGGAACTGGGATTCATGGTTCCATTTCTTATGTCGTGTGTGATGGGGTGAGTCATTCACAATACAGATTGGTTATTGCGTATCTGATTCAGATTTCTAGTGGCAATAGTTGTGTTGAAAGGCTGATATTCACGTGACAGATATCATATTTCTGCTACCAAATATCAAATATTTCAAGATCTGTTCGTTTTGACTTCCTTGTAATTTCTGGTGTGGATCTTATAGTGGCAGGATCCAATATCAGTTGATTGAAAATTGAAAATTGTGCAATTTATTCATGAGAATAAAGATGCTGCATCCTTCTGTGCAAGTTATCCCGCCTGCAAATTCTTTTCCTCTGATGTACTTTCTTTTCCAATGTATTGATGTTTAGCTGTCCATGGCTGAATTTCAATATCTACCAGAAATTCGAAGCTCAAGCTCAGCCTTGCTGATACATGTGGCTTGTCAGCTGGCCACTGGAACCGTGGGCTCTCTCCTCCCTATTGTTTGGCACTTCACTGAAAAAGATTGATTTTGCTGACCCCACACGCTACTGGTTCAAATATATTTTGTCTGCTTACAAGATCTACTGTCATTCTTGTAAGAAGAGCAGTTCGCAAAAAGTCTCATTGAAATGGACACCCGCTATTAATATTTGACTTTAGTTGATTGTTATGCTCTTCAGTCTGTGCAGGGGTCGAAATAAGAGATTTTGATGCTCCAGCAGTTTAAAAAAAAGGATATTTATTTAAGTTAAGTTTAGCTTGCATCAGAAGAGGTCTACCTACATTGCACAAAAGAAGCCGGCTTTTTATTTTCATTGTCGTATTTTGCTAGCCAGTTAATATGAGAAAGCAGCGCGGAAAGCCAGTCCTTATTTTGAACCCTGCTGTGAAATATCTTACCTCTTGCTTTGAGTAGCTGCGAGAAATGGAAATGAAAACATACAGTTTGCGCTGCGAGTTTTGGGCTATATATGCAGTTTAAGCGTTGAATATAGATATGCTACATGCTTGTCTTTATGTTTGCTGTTGTTTTAGGCGGTTTGTATGGGACCCTGCCCAGACAACAAGTTATTTTTGAAAAATTTAAAATCCTATGATCAGAGGTTCATCAATCGTAATTTTTCATTATTTGTCTGTTCTATCATCTGATTTTTGGTATATAACTTCCTATACCGATGCCTGCTCACATTTAATTAATTTGGATAGTTCTCAGGCAATAACTCAATACCAATTCGCAGGCTGCTGGACAAGACATGACATTGAGATTTATATGAGATTGAGGACTTTGCCTTCAAGAGTTTGCCTGGAGATAGTGACGTCCGCAAAAATTTCTTCCATTTATATGTATGTCTGGTAGCTCATCCCAAGTTCATGAGATAAATAGGATCACCCTTTCCTTGCTTTCTTTGTTGCACTAGTCTGTATTTATGTTGTACTTGTGTGTATTGCTATAACAGCATGATATTGTATTTGAAGAATATTTGTTCTTCTGTAGATTCATTTTAAACTACTCAATAGTGCTGTGCACGCAGGCCAACTCTGCTCTGACTACCACTATCATAGGGTGTTTAAAAGTGAGTTTTTGATTATTGTATCTTAGGTTTGGACCTGCTATTATCATGTATCTTGCATGTATGTATTTTGATAATCAGGGAGGTGGCAAATGGCTGATCTAATTTGTTTTGCCATTGACACCATATACATAGCACTTGTCAAATTGGGATGTTCGTCCACTCACTCCCACCCTCTGAAGAGACAATCAGACACCAAAAATAGCTGAGAATTAGTATGCAGCCTTTCAACATAATATATTATATCAAATGTTGCCACTGCCACTGCAGATGAACCACTTTTTTGTAGGAGTGTGGCTTCCTGGGATGTTTCCAGTCCCTGCATAGGGACCTGTTGATAGCATGTTCCTGTGAGGGAAAGTTCCTTTCTTGGGCACTATTACACTTTTGTATGTACCTCTCTCACGTGAGGGTGTTCAGTCACTGGGCAGTATCAGTGGAAGAGCTGTATAAGTGGTGGAGAGTACGAAAGTCTAATAGGGCCCCTTCCTTGTATACGGTGAAGAGCAGCTAGCTCCTGCACTGAGGAATGGTAGATTTATAGTGTCCGGCTAGGGGTGTGAGTATTCAGGCCTTGCTACCTTGTAGATTTTGTTATTCCTGATGAAGGGTTAAAGCTCTTTTTAATTAGGAGTTCTTGTGCTTCTGATGTATTTTTCGGCGGCTTGGTTGGAGAGGAACCGGATGGCCGTGTACCAAGAGTTTTGATATCAGAGATCAGAGATAAAGTATCAGCGAATAATGGTCAGACACAGAAAACCAATCTGATCAAAGTAATTTCATGGAATAAGCTTGCAAGGTTTTTCTGTGTTAGTCTATCATAAAGTACAGACCTAGTTCCAAAGTCCAAAGTTATCAATATGGCAATTTCTTAAAGTATTTTGTTGGACTTTCGCTTAGCGGAAGAGTCTTATAAAGTTAGGCCTCTCCGTCCGTCCGCCAACAACGCATTTTCCCTGATAATCCCTCAATGGATTTTACGGATATTCGGCATGAAGGTGACAATCCATAATTAAGGAAAAGTGATGGAGGCAAAATTTTGGGAAATGTTTCTTCGGCTTGCTGGTGGCAATTTATGCCCCCAAAATGGCCATTTTTAGTGTTTTTCCAAACAAAATAAAATGAGATATGCACAATATTATATTATCACAGCAACATCTTGGAACATGTCTACTGACAGACCTGCAACAGATATAAGTCTCAGTTTTTGGCCAGGAGAACTGTGATTCTGTACGTGGCCATTTTTAGGATTTTTTATAAATATTTCAAAATCTCTTCATTACTTTTTTGTGGTTTTTGGTGTGAAACTACTGGGCAATAGTAGTTATGTTGTGGAACACGTGTCATATCTGGGAAAACTCTCATTCGGCTTGCAGGTAGCAATTTATCCACGTCCGGACAGGGGGTTTTTCATGTTTTTTTTTCAAATATGTCCAAAACTGTTCATCCAATTCTTGTAATTTTTGGTGTGAATATAGAGGCATTTCAACGCATGCTTTGAATCATATGACATGTCTCCTGACAATATTGTTTGGCTTGCGGGCGGCAATTTACGTCTGAATATGGCATTTTTCTGGGGTTTTGTCCATGTGTGGCATGAATGGTTTATCTGTTTATTGTTGTTTATGGTGTGAAGATTTGAGACAACTGTATGCATATTATGAACCATTTGCCAAGTCTGCCAACAAGCTCGTTTGGCTTGCAGGTGGCAATTTACGTCCAAAAATGGTGTTTTTCTTGGTTTTTGGTCCAAAGATGTCGAAAACTTTTCGTCCAATTATTGCCTTTTTTAATTTGATATTTGGGGCAACTCTATTTATGTTTTCAGCCATATTCCATTTCTCCTGACAATCTCTTTAGGCTTGTGGGTGGCATTGTATGTCCAAAAATCGTGGTTTTCAGGGTTTTTTTCAAATATCGTAATTTAATTTTTGGAGCTTTTAGGTGGGCGCTTATTCGAGGGGGGGGGCGCTTATTTCAAAAACAGATTTACCAGTAATTTAAAAAGGGAAATACTTCCTATCTTCTTATGATGAAAACAATGAAAGCAAGCGTGAAAACTAAAATAAACCGTTGTATTTATTCAACATTTCTTGCTAAGTCATCTTTCAATTATTACCTAGTCGAAAATTTGAATTAGCACTGGTTTCTGAAGATATAAGGATGGGCGCTTATTCGAAGGGTGGGCCCTTATTCGAGGGTCGGCGCTTATTCATATTTTCACTTCTAGGGTGGGCGCTTATTCGAGATGGGCGCTTATTTGAGGGGGGTGCTTATTCGAGGCGTTACGGTATGTCCTTTTGTCATTTTTGGTGTTATTCATTGGAGCCTTTCTGCGTACGTTATGAACCAGAAACCGTATCTGAGGAAAATCTCATTAGGCTTGCGGGTGGTAATTTTTGTCAGAAAACGGCTATTTTCAGTTCTTTCGAAATGTGTTAACAATGGTTTATCTTTTTATATATGGGGTGCAACAAAGTATATGTTATGACCCATGCTTTATATCTTGAGAAACTGTTGCTCTTCAGCATGTGGGTGGCAATTTATGTCAGTAATGGCTGTTTTAAGGTTTTTTCATAATGCTTCAAGAACACTTCATTACGTTTTTGTGATTTGTGGTTCAAAGCATATGGCTAACGTGCCATTTTCTTCTTGGATCTGACGCACAGATTCTCAATTATGTTTTCAGGAGTCCACTAATTATGTGACTTGTTTCCTTTTATCTTACTGGGAGATTCTCAATTGAGTTCGCCGGAGCCAACGAATTCTGTGACTTGTTCTCTTTGCTTTTAAAGACTGAAAGACATCCAGAAAGTGTTAACCATATTTCGTTAGGTGGTAAATGTTTTCCCACTTTCGCAGATGGTAAATTTATGCAAGAGGTGTGGACGAAATTTAATGGCCAAGATTCTCTGAAGATTCTGTGGTTGTGTGACCAGGTCAACAAAAGTTGACTAATCATCAAAATGTGTAACCTGGGGGCCAAGCTGTGAGATTGTCACTCTGCTCCGCTTCAACTCAGCTCACGAGCGGAGCAGCGCTGACGATAGGAGTAAGCAGCGCAGACAGTGAGGGGGTTGGCCCCCAGGTTACAAAATGTGACCAAGGCATCAGAAATATGCTGATGTCAGCCAGTCTGATCACGTGGTGTATACAGAACTAACGTTTCATACGAACCTTCTGTATTTGCTAGTTGTTTTTATGGTTTTACGGTGTTTATTATATGTGGGTAAACCTTCCCCCCCTCCCCCCTCTAACGAAGTGTGGGGATTGTGTGTCACATAAAATGGTGTTACATAAAATAAAATGACATACCTTGCAATCTTTTAGTACTACCCTAACGTTTGCTGGTTACAGGCCCTACCTTTATCCATCGCCGCCATTCCCCACCCATTTTACCCAATTAACTGACTTGATTGAGCTCGTACATGCGGTAACGAGAACAAAAATTGCGTGGAATGATATTCATATATGCATTGAAACGCGAACCAGACCTTATTTATTGACTGTCACTGATTGTATTTGAGCAGCCCTGCACTGTTTGTGACTGTATTTGAAAGCAAATGAGAAAGAAACGGACCTGAAACGCTTGCATTATTGCTCTCATCATAGTTCATAACGTTTTATTTTTAGAATGTATTGATCACGTATTTTGGTATGGTGTTTGGAGGAGATTATGTGTTCAGTTGGGTAAACTTTATTGGTGTTAATGTTAGGTGAGTTATGTGGTTATTTTTGCTTTGCTTCATTGTCATCGAATACAGGTCTCTGATGCGGCTTTTCGACTGGCTGAAGTGTATTAATTTTTGTGTGGGAAACTTTTCACGAATTTATCCTCAAACATATCTAAAGTAATATATCAAAGAAATAATGTATAAAAATATCAAAGTGCCTTAAGGGGACTTTTTTGTGTAGATTAATTTTTGGGAGTTTTTGCGATTTTTGCTAAATTCGCAAAATTAAATCCACGCAAAATTTATCAAATTGAAGTCTTAACCTGACCAAAAGCAAAAACAACTAATTTTTTGATCGTTACCTTATCGGGCGAAACTTTGTCGGGCGAAAGTGACGAATTTTTGGCTAGGTGACGAAAATTTCGCCCGACGAA
>JAOBRC010795338.1:0-10032 GCA_027575255.1 Scolionema suvaense | reverse complement strand
ACTCAGCATTGGTCATAGAATCGCTGTTTTATTCGGCCTAGGGTCACTTAGTTTTGGGTCGGAGTTTTCCTTTAAAGCTTTTGTTCTTCCAGGTGAATTTTCTTTCTCGCTCACTCCCACTCCCACAACCATGGCTCTTGCTTTCATTCGTAATGGGCCCGTCTCCTTCTGTAAAACTTCAAATACCTCAATCTTTGTAGAGGTAATAAGGTTTGTCTCTCTGCCAAAGCCTTAGCTGCGAACATGGGTGAGGGAGGGTAAAGAGGGGCGAAAACTAGAGGGAGGAAAATTAAAGCAAGCCAAGGTTAAAAGCAGGCAAAATTTGAAAGGACTAAGGTATGCAAAACACACATTCAAATTCTTTGATCTTAAGGGAACTGTGTCCCAAAACTTTATGAAGTATTGTTGCATAGTAAAATGCACTGCCAGTTGCCATATCAAATTTTACAGTTATATATTCGGCAGAAATGCTGCAATTGGAAAGCAAAGTTTTCATTTGTTGACTACAAGAATTCATCCTCTGTACTTAACCCATGCATACCGCAATTATCTGAATGAGCGCCGGGGCGCTCACTTAATTTTCTACCTCTCGGAAGGGGCGCTCATTTGAGGGGGGGGCGCTCATTCAAGCCAGGGCGCTCATTCAAGCCGGGGCGCAAGAAGGTGCAAGTTATAGTGACTATTTAGAAATCATTAGGAATGTGCTTGTAAACTCCCTTATTATAAACAGCAAAAGAAGAGTATCTGACTGAAGATAATTCTTCTCTTTCCATCATTGTTACAAACTATCTGAGTGAGCGCCTATGCATATCATACATTACAAATTTCCAAATAAGCGCCCCTTTCTTGGTTTGGTTTAAGTTGGGGCGCTCTTTCAGATAATTACGGTATCTGGTGGTTCTTGGGGAGTGATAAGAATGTGTATCCTAATCCCCTTGTCTTCTAACTGTATGTCTGAAATTAAATGAGCTGCACCTTATTTAATATGCAAGACGCAACTTGTCCAGTGTAGGGTTTGGGATAACGAGTATTTTGAAGTGCAGCCACATACAATAAATATGCATTTGTGCATTCATGTGTAAGTTTGTGTCCAAAGCGAACACAGCAAATTTTAAATGTGTTCGCTAGCGAACGCCTAGCATGTTCCTACAGTTTTCACTTCTCTTTGTCACCGATGTCCGTTATCTATATCCACTAACAGAGCTAACAAACTATTTTATTTATACTAACAAACCTACCAAAAACAGACAAATGCTCGATGCCAGACAGGTGCCTGATTGGGCTTTCCCGAGACATCGCAACAGCCTAATAACAGCGTTCACGTCGTAAATTTTGGCATTTCGCAACCTCACTAATAATACATCTACGCACGTGCATATGAGCGTGTACCTATAGTTATCTGCACGGATGCGCACTTAAGAATGAGATTCCGTAGTTATTAAGAAGTGCTGCCAGCAGCTCGTGGCCCAGTAGATAGAGAGGTAGGTCACTGATCGAAAGGTGAGTGGTTCGATCGATCCCCATTGGGGACTAACATTTGGATATGCTTAGCGTTAGGGCTCCGTTTAGCAGTAAGTCTTAAAATATTCTAAGTGTCGACTTACAGGCAGTGGGTAATGGCAAGTGCTGCAGTAGTCATCAGCAAAGGAACAAAGTAACAGTGGGCAAAAAGCATTGACAATCTAGTGGACTCTATCTTCATCTGGTGGCTGATTATGATAGACATGCAGTGAGCTAAACGGTTAACATAACATGCCTTTTTGACCACTACACCATAACAATCAACTTCCACTATAGCAATGTCCTTGAAATTTGGACCACTTGTTGTTGCCCATAAATGAGGGTGACTTTCCAAATTTTGGTCCCACCGCTGGTCTGGTCTGCAAATTACACGCATTTGAAATTTGCAGACCAGCAATACGGTTTTCCATAGGAACCAATACAAAAATTTTAATTTGGCGGAAAACGCTTGGCAATGGGAATTTCTGACAGAAAGTGATGTATTGACGCTGGAAACGTTGCGCTTCAGTGGCAGCGCAAGGAAGATAAAATTATAATCTTCCGAAATTTGGATTTTTAAACGTCCCAAAATACAGGAAAAAATTTGGACTTTACCCCCGTATTTCGACCCCCTGTTGCATGAATCTTTTCAAATTAGACATGTTCTGAAAGAACTCATTGAAAGCTATCATTTAAGCCCAAAATTGTTAAAAACTGTTGAACAGACATGAAATAAGAGCCAAAAACGTTGACAAAAAATGGCATTGCCCCCTGTCAGAAAATGGTCCCGTGATACCCCCTGTTATAGGTATGACAATGAAATTTGCCCCAAAAGATGCACAAGTAAATTCTGTTTAGACTTGCAAAAATTTGCGGCAACATCTTCAGTGATTTCTTCGCAGTAAAAAGTCTTAGACTAGGGGGGTGGAACCACCCCCTTATTATGTTAACCGTTAAACGGTAAATGCACCCTGCTGCTCAGAAATAGTCCTGTAGCTATACCTCCAAAACAGTGTTAGGTTACAAAACTAGCCATAGTGCAAGTTACATTCCCATTAACAAGTATCAAATGCATTGCCCGAAGTGACCGGAAATTATATGATTAAACTATTTGGAACACGTCAGTACCTTCCATTCTAATTGACTAATGTTAACTATCAACAAAGAATCATCGTGTGGGACCTTCGAGAAAGGATCCTTTTATATGATTTCTAATCTCATAGTTGCCTTTTGTAGAGCTGCCAAATGTTACTTGTCTGTCCGCTGACGGCTGAAGCTTCAGCTCGCTGTCGTGCCAGCAGAGCGAAAAGACTCATTTTCCAAGATCACCTTTATCGCTGCACAAACTCTTGCGTGTTTCATCAAGACTGAAACAGATTAATTGTTTCTACAATACCGAACCAAGTCATTAGCAGTTCAACAGATATTATGATTTGAGATAAAAGCCTGTCCTTGACAGCGATCATGCCCTATTCTAGAACAAGAAAGGGTCCGAATATCGGACGCTGCCCGTCTTAAATTTTAGCAAAAAGTGCCCTTTTTGACTGATATTTGCTTAAAATCGCAGATTTTGGAAGGAATTTTGATTAAAAAGTGCCCTTTTTGACCAATTCCGGACCCTGCCCTTATATTCTAGAATAGGCCCTGGCGATCGCCAGGTCTAGAAAATATATGTTGTTGAATAACATGTCTTTGGTTTAGGAATTGATAATCGAGTGAAAACATTCACTATCCCGTCAGTAAATTCGTCTTTTCCATAATGGCAGGTGAGCTGCATAAATTTCTCGGCAAGTTACCGCCGAACATGAACGAGGGCCAAACATGGCGGGAAGAAGCTCTGTTGCTAGAAACGAAGAAAACACTACAAGAACTGGTGGTAGGGCAAAAAGAAAGAAGGCACTACATAAAAGATCAATAATTTCGGAATGATTAGCCAGAGCTCTACATGTTTATCAGATAAAGTTAAGAACAAATCATGGAAGATCAAACATTGGCAATTGTGAAGTACTAGCTGTAGGGTTTAATAAATATATGGAAGGTGAATGCGAAAAGCGCTGAGGACGCAACCTGTATTTTGGTTGCAAAATTTGGAAAATCAAATTAAAAAATCCCATTTCGCATTTGTATTTTAGTCAGGTTACGCTATCCTGACAATCACTTTTCCTTGGCCTTGAAAGAAGATGGAGCAAATTCACGAGACGAACTCCTGAAATTTTGTAGGAGTTCATCAAAGAACGACCTCAAAAGTGTATTTGTTGCACCCTGTGCAGGAAGAAGGAAAATTCAGAACAAATGCAGCAATATTGGTATGAAATTTTCTTGAAGTATGGCAGTATTAATGCAATCGGTACTGTTCCTCTAAGCGCACTAACAAAATCACATCACCAATTGTCGAAAGGTAAGAAATTCTTTCCTTAACACAAACAAAAAGACTACATAGTGTAACCCCTCTCCCTTCACAAATGGTTGGATTAACTATAAAAGAGATTACATAAAGGAGGAGGATCAAACATATTCCGTAGAAACGGAGAAGGATTGGCAAAAGAAGGGATGAGGCAAAAAAGGGTGGGGACGGTTACTAAAGAAGAAACTGCTGCAGTGTTGTGTTTGTGCTGGATTTTGGTAATAAGGCAACCACAGGATCAGTATTATTATACGGCATAATTTATCATTAGTCTTGCTGCTATGCGACATGCATTAAGAATCCTTCTAAATTGCATCTCAAATGTTTTCATTCCATCCTTGACCAGGAAACACTATATTCTTGTAAACAAAGTTTCAAATTTGAAGTTGCATGAATGAACTTCTAAAACAGGTTGTGTACGCATGCTATTGGGCGTACACACCAAAAGGCGATAAGACGATTTTTTTCCCACACTTAGGTCATGCCTGAGCCATGATTTGTCTAAAACGTCTTTTAGACGTCTTATGAAGACGTCACTTGCGTGACGTCGAAAATACCTTCTTTAGTGGTCATTTCTAAACATGAGAATGGTCAGGAATGTTCACGACGTGAATAAGAAGTTAAAAACAGGCACTTTTTGCAACATTGTTCAACTTCCCTTAAAGACATCTATTTGAAGTCTAAATTGGGTCTTGATCGACTCTTCATGTAGGCTGGTCATCGTATTGTCGTGCATGAGACATCCTTTTGACGTACTCATCAAGATCTTTTCAAGGTGGTACAGCACGAACCTTAGTAAATTTTTCACATTCTCCAACTTACTTGGAACTTGGTCAGCACCTACACGCACACGAATAGTACTCAAATATAACATTTCAGCTTCAAATCACGCTTCTATCCTAAGATACAAGCAAGCAAAGTTTAAGACCATACTCCAATTTCCCGTGCCATTTCACACTCTTGCGTTCCTCTACTGCAGATGCTCTCATAATTTCAGAAACAGAGAATAATAGAAATTTTGCTGAACACGCGCTTTCAATGCGACTGTTGATCGCTGTACACCTGTGAGGTACTGTTGATGCTCAGACAGAACGCACTTTTGAATGGAATGCTTTGAACTCTGTGATCATGCCTGCCGGTTCACATGTGACATGTGCGGCATCTGATTGGTTGCATGCTGACTTTTCTGAGTGTATGATTGGTTCACAGTAATTCATTGTGATGCATAGGACTCATAGCATATTCGGCGCTTGCAGTAAGCAAGCTGAGAAAGACTTCGGTGAAATGTATGGTCACTTTGACTGGTATTTACGAAGTTGCGGAATAATTCTGTCACGTGTTCTTTGGCATAATCGTTCACGTAATAATTGCTCGGCATTCGGTAAAAAAAATTAAGCATGTCTCGGGCTCTGCAAGGAAATTATCGGCAATGGAATGAATAATTTTGCTTCACAGCGTTTACAAGGTCTTTACAAAACAAAACTTTGTGAAGCAGTTGTTTATCGGACGAAGGAAACGACTGCTGTTGGTGATAGACGATAGGTTCATGGAAAAAAATACGAGCGATGCGAGATTTATTTTATTTTGTTTGCCTGTTACAGGCTATTTTGTGTGAACCGCATGCACCTTAAGAAGACACACTTTAGATACTAAACGGGAGGCTTTGAAGGAAAAAGCTCGCGTCTTTTTTTCGGTACACACATCTTCCATAAATTGGCCATCAAAAGTTTTTCATAGATACTCGCAACAGGCCAAAAATTTTAGTTTTGCGTTTTCTATTGTCTTTTTTAATGACGTCATAACTGGCATGTGTGACATTGTATGGCTTAAGTTTTTCCTAAAATACTTTCTGTAACGATCATGCTAGCCAACGAAAAAACAATCAACAACTACAAAACAAAAGAAACAACAAGCAAACAAAATGAAAATGCAACAAGAATACAGAACAAAATACAAAAGGCCTTCACACCTTCACAAAGAAGAACAAAATTGATGACCCATTACTTAAATCACGACTACTTGCAGGAGTAACAGAGGCATCATTACAAAGCAACCAACGATTGGCAGTCGGACAGAAAATATAAGCCCAGTAATGCCCACTGAGAGCAGACTCAGAATGGTTTATAGCAGCCACAAGGTTGTATTTGGCAGTTATAGAAACTACATCATCATCAGGTACAGGAATGGAGAAGTTCTGTTCGACAGCACAGTGAATTACACCACTGTCCTTCACGTTTACGCTGGAGTTCCTACTGCATCTGCTAACCTGCAAAATGAGAACATCTCCAGACCGGGCAACGGCACATTCATGTGTGGCACGGCACTTTTTATTGCACTGAACACAAAACGGTGAAATATCACCACCTAAGGCTAGAACCTCCAACAAAAGATCGTGCAAAATGGAGATATCTTTGGAGAGGGGAACGCAGAGAATGTCATGCTGTTCCTCGATCATTCGACTGGAATAGCAGATGTCGCAAGTTATCGTGACACGCAACAATGTACGTATGAGGTTTCTTGCGCTAGACGAGGAATCTGACCCTAAACATGTCCACGTAACGGAAAATAAACTCACATGCTCGGTCACAAATTCCTCCACTTACAACCCATACGTCCTTTGCAATAACAGACAGACTGAACTTCGTCAACGATATGATCGGTTATTGCACCCATACCCTCTCATCACGCTCTACGATAGGTTTCAAACTTGAGTAAATCTGCTCGTGCACAAGCAAATTGCCACAAATAAAAACTCTTACGTACATCACTTCTTCTCTTAGCAAATGTTCCATAGCAAATGTCAAAACAAGCCAAATACGTAAGGCATGGCGGTTAAATGATGCAAGTTCATTAACATAACACTCGATTCAATTGTTCTCTCAAGTGCAGCATGCTGCATATTTAAATGCTGGTGCTTATTGGCGTTCATTATTTCGCTGGCACCAGTATTGTTTGGGAATAGACGCAGCTCTATTCAGCTTGCCAAGCCATAACACAGAGTTAAATATGGCTGTGCAGTGGCGTTGTGGTTCCTGTTATTCTAACTTCCTTGATGAAAATCATCTAACCATAAGAATCAAAGCGTAACTGCTGACTCATAGTAGATTTATTCCTAATGAGAGTGCAGCATAAGTGATAACTGAAAAGGAAAATTCAGTTTTGCTAAGTCAGATGTTGCTCTTCACTCCATGGGAAGCTGGTGGAAAAATTCAGTACTCAGGTGAGTAGCATACAACCAAATCAGTACAAACGATTTCTAAAGATAATATCAAAGCTAGTAAGACATGGAGAGGACTTTAGAAATAAAGCCAAAAAATGCTCTTAAATTGCAGTGTTTCAACTACGAATGAAATGCTGTCCTGTAAACTTAGAAGATATTTAATCTCCAGCTGTGACTACCACCACTCCAGCTTCCAACACATCACTATCACGTTCTTTAACGGTTAACATAACATGCCTTTTTGACTACTCCAATCTACATAACAAGGGAGGGTGGTTCCACCCCCCCTCGGAAAACCAACTTCCACTATAGCTATGGCCCTGAAATTTGGACCACATATTCTTGCCCATAAATGAGGGAGAAGTTCCAAATCTTGAAAAAAAACTTAAAAAATTAGGCGCACGTTTGTATCGTGCCCCTAACGTGCACCATTTTGGCTTCGGGGAGCACGGAGATTCGTTCGCCTTAATTTTTCAGCCATCAGAAAAGTGTTGTGAAGTTCATCATATTTCATATACAAGTCATAAATTACAGCGCAATGTGCATGTTGATTGTGTTTCATGTATTCAACCGAATAGTTCGTCAGCGATACCAGATCAGATATTAGCGGTGAAGACACTGGCTTTGTTGCGATCGGATCAAGACTCAATCAACCGGTCGGTTTGGTAGGCTAGCACTCTTTGAAGATATCGTTGAGGCCATGGAGGCAATTTCAGGGCCTTCACAAGATGCATAATTAAACAGTTTATTTGCAAATGTTTCAGTTTAGTTTGTGTGTTCAGGGACATTCAAAATGGTAGCCGAAGAAGTGAGGCTTATTGGAGAAACATCATTTTCAATTCAGCAGATGTATTATCGTGATACATATATGTTCTGCACTTGTTGGGGAGAATATATGCGTTACACACAACAGAGCAAGTATGTTTTGTTATTAATCAGTTACCAGGTAAGGTAATACTTCCCTCTTGGCTTATACTGAAGCAATATATCTAGCGGATAAACTGCAATGGCCGAATTTAGCTAAGGTCTTGCAAACAATCCACATACGTAGGCGCACGTGTGCGCCTGAGGGTGGATTTAGGCGCACGAATTCTCGTCCACCAAAAATTTAAATTTTTTAAGCACTGCGGCCCCCCCTGCCCCCTTGTTATGTTAATCGTTAATGGAACATGTTTTCTTCCCACTCCTTCACAGAAATCTCACTGGCAAGCCACCACAGTGAATGTAAACATTCCTTTTTCATGGTGTATATAGTACATAATTAAGAACTATACATGATATTCTTGGCAGCAAAAAGAATGAATGTCTCATCACGTTGATTGTACAGACACATCTGGTACCTCATTCAGAGGAACTGATGCACTTATCACTAGAAGAAGTGACGATGACACATTTAATGATTTCACTTGCATATTTTCCCATTTTCTCAGAACAAAACCACTCATTCAGCGGAAGAAAGGGAAGGGGTTTTGACGGTGTATACACCTAGCAACACTGAGTGATTTCTAATCTATCAAAGAAAATGAAAAGCAATGAAATATACAGTTGTTGCCAGGTTTGAATAAAGTTCAGCAAGATTTACTAATGACACGTTATTTAGGGTTTAGGGGTAAAGCCATACGTAACACACATCTTCTTTATTCAAACAAATAGAGTAATTTCATACTCTGAGACCTAAACATATTAAAAACAAATGGACCCCCAAAAATCAGCAGAAGATATAAAAGAAGCTGTATTCGGCTTCAACATATCCTGAAATCATGTGCTACGTACGGGTACCAACTTGCCCATTCCCGGTTTTGAGCATACATCACAATTTCTCCGGAAGACAATGCTCATTACGTGGCAAAAATGGCTCAGAACTTAACTGATCAGACATGAACAATTCGCAAAAATAGTAAAACAGATCCACAAAGGGTACGAACTGTGCTCCCATAGCAACCTTATGATTACCAACAGTCTGTATTGAATCTGTGTAAAGCCATGCATAATAGATTACTTGAAGACGCTGGTGGCGTTAATGTGCTCATAACGGCATCATTACGAAACACAGAAATGTTGTGGAAGGCAACAGACTAACCAAGCAAGTGAAGCAGAATGTGCTTGGTTTGTGGATCAGGCTACCAAAGCCCTACCTGTAAGGTTGCTGAACTTTTTCAGATTTAGATTCTCAACGTAGAATCATAAATGCTTATTGCAAATCAAGACAAAAAGTTTACCTTTCCCACTTAAACCAAAATTTTTGCTTAAATCAGGCGCACATTTCTTCAATGCCATGTGTTTCTGCTCACATATAAAGACTCTTATTTTGTGAAGATAAAATATCATGTCCAGATTAGCAGACCAAGTGCTAAATTTTGCTCTGTTCTTATAAGACACACACTAGCTTAGTTAGACTTCAGGTTGAGTCTCAGAAGTTGCTTAAATTATATAACATTTTTTAATATGAGCTCTTATGGTCCATATGTATAAATAAGGGTAACTTCCTTAAAGACTGTTGGGCCAGATCAAATCGTGGTCAGCGGAGTAGCAACAAACATTGCCGACTCACCAAAATCAAAACAATCCACATTTAACAGTCTAAATCACATAAAGACATTCTCATACCTTTACCCATTCTCTCATATACGAAAGCCAAGGCTTGAAGTCAAAAGATGACAGGTTTCAAGCAGGAAAGACAGGCATGGATTCTGCCCAAAAGTCTTTAAAAAAACTGAAGAAGAGCAAAACTACCATTAACGACGGTCAAGATAGATATGCAGGCCTTTTCTGGAAGCGCGTGCGATCGCTCTCGAACGCATTGGCACACGCGACCAGATTTTTTCACGTGCGAATTTCGCTGAGAGGTCGCACGCGTAGAGAAGGTTGTTGCACGCGAAAAAAAACAGAATTCCACTAATGTGCACTC
>JAOBRC010795337.1:0-17134 GCA_027575255.1 Scolionema suvaense | reverse complement strand
AAAATCGTTGAAAACGGATGAACAGACATGAAATTAGAGCCAAAAAACCGAAAATTTGACCAAAAATGACATTACCACCTGTCAGAAAATGGCCACATGACACCCCCTTGTTATAGGTATGACGACGAAATTTGCACCAAAAGATGCGTAAGTAAATTCTGCTCAGACGTGCAAAAATTTGCGGCAACAGCTTTAGCCGTTTTTTCGCAGTAAAAAATCTTAGACTAGGGGGGGTGGAACCCCCCCCCCCCTTGTTATGTTAACCGTTAAAAAAAATAGCTTAACCTTACACAAATACTACCAAATTTGGATGTAGCTTGCCAATAGGCGATAGAAAACAATTGCAGAAAGGAGAAAGTGAATTTCCCTATTATTTTGGTACTTATAGGCTGGTCAGTAAATTTTCAATCACCCACTGAGCCCTCAGAAACAGGTGGTTGCCACGCCCGTTTACCCCTCTCGGCAACAAAAATGAGCTTAAACGATGTCTGAGGAAATTTTGGTAACACTTGGAAGTTTAACCAACGGATGAGTGGATCGAGAATTACAGTAACTTTTGTAATGGTATCCCCCTTCCGTCCAAGCGGACCGCCAAAGAATCGGCATCTGGTTGATGTTATTGTGAACCTGCATTGCATACAACTTTTTTTGGTATAAGCATCGGGTAATTTCTGCTCAGCCTGAAACATGCTTAAATTTTTCCTGGTTTCAGGGTTCATTTATGCTAATCTTATGCTTAATTTGTTGGATTTTTGAATCACGACCATATAATTTATCTGACCCTGAAAGATCATCCGAAACAAAAAGTTGCCAAATTTACTATTTTACGGCTCAGCATTCAGAAAACATATTGAAATGGGCCCGTAAAACTATGTGCAACAGCAATAAAGTAAGTTTCGCAAAACCAGAAGAAACAACGCTTATAGAACGCAGCTACTGCTGAAGCTCCTTTTCATCTGTTTACCAGGTCTTGAGCTGTAGAAAAATATCAAGCTCCAGAAGACTTGCACTAGTTTCACTCTCTACTTTCAGCTCTCGATCACGAAAGAGGCTGACCAGCAGCTTGCTATACGATCTCAAATTATTAGCCTTTGTAAAATGCAATGCAACCGAATTTTCATACATTGTGAACTACTTATCGAAAATGAGCTCACGTGTAAGAGGAATACATATCTATTAATGTAAATAACTTCACGCAGCGATCAAGCGGTTCAACAATCCAAGATGGAAGTAATTATACCTGCAATCAGATGGAAAATTGTTTAGAATTTCATTACTTTTTGTAAAAAGTCTTGAATCAAATTTTTCTCCATCCTCGATCCGAGTATGGCAGTTGTTGGAATCCATCCCTGTATAATTTTCGCAAGCGACACTTTTGGCCGCAAAGGGCATGCTTTTTATTTGCACATGTATCAAGCTTTTATTCAGCAAATTTCGATGACTATGCTCTCGATAGCAGCCTGCAACATGGAAATATCATACTTTTGTTTTCTGTATCACTTTTACGGAAGTCAGCAGGCATGTGAAATTCACCACCCCTGTGCTCTGTGCTGCTCTAAAAAGCCCATAATCTGTAGCTCATCGACAGAAATTCGATCTTCTTATTATCTGTAACAGTTAACATGACATAACATGCCTTTTTGACTCTCCAACAAAACAAGGGGGGCCTCGCTTGGAAAATCAACTCCCACTATAGCTATGGCCTTGAAATTTGGACCACTTATTCTTACCCCTATATGAGGAAAATGTTCCAAATTTTGGTCCCACAGGTGGTCTGGTCTGCAAACTACACGCATTAGAAATTTGCCGACTGGCAGTTCAGTTTCCCAAAAGAATCAACACAAAAAAATTGAATTCGGCGAAAACGCTTGATGATAGGAATTTCTTGCCAAACGTGATGTATTAAGCTAGAAACGTTGCACTTTAACGGCAGCGCAAACAAGAAAACAATACGTCTTCCGAAAATTGGATTTTTATAAGTCCCCCAAAATGGCTAAAATTTGGACTTTATCCCCGTTTTTTCGAACTAGACATTTTCTAAAAGAACTCATTGAAAGCTATAAGTAAGACCAAAATCATTGAAATCGGCGGAACAGAAGTAAGATAAGAGCCAAAAAACAGAAAATTTAGCAATAAATGATATTACCCACTGTCAGAAAATGGCCACGTGACACCAATCCCCTCCCCTGTTATAGGTACGACGACCAAATTTGGACCAAAAGATGCGCAACAGCTTCAACAGTTTTTCGCAGTAAAAAATCTTATACTAGGGAGGTGGGGTGGGGGGGTGGAACCACTGTTATGTTAACCGTTAACTTGGTAGCGACAGGCATTTCACAGAATTCAAATGTTTCTAATAAAAGTGTCGGCGTCAGTAAAATTGGTAATTGAAATTTTGGATTTTCACTCGATGCGTCTTTCAATTGACTTGCTTTACTTATAGTCCAGAAGTCAATATGAAGAGTCATGATAGATATGAGAAGCAATATTGGACCTGGATGTGATAAGCCTTCAGTACGTGATCCAATCAAATCTTATAGTTCTCGAGTCACCAATCAGCTTGCTTTTTTCGTCTTTGGACCTTCTGATAGTTTGTTGATTTGAAGTACAGCTTATTACAGCAGTAAGTCCTTAGCAATAGGAGCTACAAAATGCTTTCCTGCAATCTTTTATAATCAAATTAGTCAAAAATTAAGCGTATGGTAAGCATGCTTCTCAGCCTCAAGTAATGAAATACTTCACTTAAAAACTTCATGACTGCAACATTATTATCGCAACAGGGTCTCTTTATAAGGAATTTGATGCATTTCTTCCATACCATGGCAGAGGTATATTTGCTTTTTGTGGTAACATAAACAAGAAACAGACAACTTGCAGGAAAATGAAAGTTCGGATTCTAACAATAAGCATATACTAAGCATATTTCGAGCTTTGATTCCACAGGGTCTGAAGCATATCCGAGCCTGATCCTGAAAATCAATATGCTTATAAAAAAAACATGTCTTTCGCCAAAACAAAGACACTTTTCAACAAAATTGAAGAAATGGACTTTTCAAGACTTTTGACCAGGAAAGCACTCTTGCATCAAAATACCGAGAATGTTCAAAGAAAATTTACAGATCCTAAGCCACCCTCTAAAACAAGCATTGCCATACCGTGCAGACATCCTAAAATTGCCAAACATGATTTTGCAACAGTCACAAATAGTAAATCTCTCGAACATACACCACCCGCCTTGATTTGCAGCTCTTTACTTATAGACAAATTTTATTTCGTTGGTGGTGCGAAACATCGCATAAACGCGCATGCGTGCAAAGATATTTTGACCATGGTTGTAGTGCTTTATCCACGGTTAATAAAACGAAACAAACTAAACCCAGGCACATGAACTAGCTAGTTGCAGCTACACATAACTAGCAGAGCAGAATGCAGAATCTACCGACTCCTACCTTCATCCACGGGAGTATCATCACATTCTGATCTCTTGTAGTATTTCTTCACCAGAAAAGATCGGGGCATAATAAAGTCAGCTTCTATCTACTTGCCACCGTTCAAACCACGATCAATACGCTCCACAAATGCACGTCTGCGAGTCTTGCATGAACCATGGACTTTGCAATAAACGTAGGTTCACTGTAGCCTATGCTGCAATTTTCCTTTTCCAGATTCAAGTTGTCTTCCTACAGCAACCCAATTCACAAGCGCCTCCATAAACTACGTGCATGCAGCTATGCAAAGATCGGCCAACTTAGACTGATAGTTTGGTCAAATCAGAACAATGCTCAGACTGAACTTGACCAAGCAGAGATTTTCCAGATTTTTTATTTTTCTTGTATGCAATGTAATTTTGGTACTATGCTAGCTCATTTCAATAGTGGATAGCTGCTATTGCCGTTAGCTGCTGCAAGAGAGCTCGTAGGTTTTTGCTGCTGCTAGCTGGCATAGAGCAGCTCAGAGCAGGCAGCTAACGACCTCCTTATTGCACGCATCAATGCCTCGCGCACGCTCCATGCAGAAATGACACCTTCAACAGGCGCCCAACTAATGCTGAACGTTCGTACGAAAAGGCCAAGATCCCCGGAAACTGTTTAGTTTATTGGTTGCCCACTAGTTTAAGAACGCAACTACTCATCGCGGCTTTTAACCAGTAAGCATGTTTATACGAAAATGACTTAATGCGCATTTGAACAAGCTCGATAAGTCAAAGAAAAATATAATGGAAAACGATACTTGCGTAACACAAAAAATGTGAGAGAAACGTGTTGGGAATAACTGCGCAACCATCGAAACAGGGACAACGAGATGACCATGGAAAACGCAAATGATACGTGCATGTTAAGTTGTCTGGAGACTAGAGTCAGTGTTCCAGAAAATGCGCTAGTAAATGTAGTAATGCCGCGCAAAAGCTTAAATCTTTAAGCATTAAATAAAATCTATTTTTACATTCCTCATACACACTCTGCAAATCTCTGTCTGCTCAAGAAGGCGACATTCAAAACAAGTACGCACAAATCTGCGCTACAGTTGTTTCCCTCTTACGAGCAACTCAGTGCGCATGTCAGCAAGTGGTACTGCAGCAAGGAAACTCCATCCTGATTGGCTGTTGAAAGCACCTGCATTGCATCACGACTTTTTCCAGGTACTAGAGCAGGAATGTCCCACAAAGGACTGCAGAAGAAGGACCAGTAAACAAACAAATAACCGTGTTTCCGAAGGATTGTGCGAAACGGGACCAGTTTAAAAATCAGAAGGAAAAAGTGGGCAATTCCGGGGAAAATTTTGCAAAAATCGACGGAGCTGGTGCAGCTCTTCGTACGCATGGTTGCACGATCAGAATCGTGTTTACGACGTACTCGCTGAAGCATGCAACAGAAATCTCGTTATCTCGTACGCGCACCTAAAAGGTGACCCGCTCAACAATGCTTTGCAATGCCGCTATTGTAAGAACTCAAAAACACGTGCGCTCGACCGTGCAGTAAAGAGACGCACTCAGTGAGATCTTAATAGGTGAACAACAAACATGTTACACATGCAGTGATTAGCTGGCGAGCGTCGCACACTGGTTGAAGGTCGCTGGCTGAGCTGCATTGAACATCAGTGTTGCAACCAGCATGTTTGAACGAGCACAGCGGATATCAAGGTTCCTGAAAGTGTGAGCATGGAGCTGGAGACTTGTGACCAAGGAGCAACAACGATGACTGAACAATTAGATTTACACAGTATCTCACGCATGTACTGACTTTTGAGGCAGTCATTACAGGCAGCATTAAAGCACCAGGAAGAACCTGACTGATAACAGTGGAATCCAGCTGAGAGACCAACGCTCAGATCTCTGGGATGCAAGAAATTTTCAACGATCGCATTAGATTTGACACTGACTAAAAAGAAAAGTTGCATGTCTAGTTTCGAGACCATAAGTCAAAAATTTCTTTGGGTGCGATCACGAGCAACAGCAGGTGGTACATATTGCCTCCAAAATTGTGCATTGTGCATTGTGTAAAGCAAGGAATACCTTGCCCACATCCTACAGCATAGCTACATACAGAAAATACAGAAATTCATGTCAATGAAGCTAACAACAGAAGACACAGTGATATTATTTGAGTGTCACACACCAAGTATATATATATTCCACTAAACGATAGCATCAGTCAACATTAATCTATAAATAACAGTATGTTTTTAACAACGGATAAATATGTATTATGTTACTACATAACTCTCACAAATGCCTACATTCGGAGAAAGTTTCACGAGAAAAGCTGGCATAAATTTTCTGGTTTTAGGCCACTTTACCGTGCACACAAAAGCCTATCTCAGGAAATTCGTTCGAAAAACACGTTGTCATTAACGAATAAAGCGGAACACAGATAGTGTCAGATAAAGGCCAGCATCTTGATCGGACAAGTTTTTGGCGTGAAACTTCCTTGAGTGACAAATTTGAAGACAACAGAAAACACTCAGGTGTGATGCACGGCCTTATAGGATTGAGAGATAGCAAGAAAACAATACGCAAGCTAGTAGTGAAAGGCATATTTTTTCCCACTCTCCCCAAGGCATGACAGAGGGCATAACAGAACAAAGGAGATGCGCCTACGTAATCGACAAAAACTAAAGAAGAATTTCTCAGGAAAGTCAAGCCTGCCAACATTTACCCTCCAAATGTTCACCAAAAATTTAAGACCAATGTGCAAAGCAAGATGCATCTGATCATACTCTGCATTACGATAATTTATTGTCGCATTGCAGATAAAATATGCAATTTCTGTAACAATGTGCATTTTTTCAAAGATTCGATTCGCTCCATGAACGAATGAATTGCCTTACCAGGGAGAAACTAAGTCAAAAGTCACTGGGAGCGGGCATACAGATCGTTTGAGACAGGCAATACAAAATAACCAAATTGCACGAGCATGTCAAGATTTGATAAGCAACAACCCCAATATTATTATCACAGTTTTTTATATTACAATAGTGCGTGCATATAAAAATCTCCATAAATAAACTCAAGTGTAAATAAAAACTGCGGAACTCAATAAAATCTGGATAAAGTAGTTTGCTGATATACTTAATATACATAAAATGGGAAATTGTGTATTCAGTCACAAATACAAATAAAAATTTCTGAATACACTCCAAAATGTTTTCAGTGCATCACATAAAAATTTGCGCACACAAGACTATAATTCAAAAATCTAATTTAGCAAAACAGACACCAGGTAAAATTGAATTCTACAATATCTGAGACTTTCGATAACCGTAAAATATAATCTCATGATCAGAATCTCATATAGCAACCTTTACAAGGTAAAAATTGATTGAAGAAGGGATGTGAGTCATACTTTCTGAGGGTACCACCAAAGCGGCAAACAAGCCCGCTATGAAAGAAATGGTGATACTTTCTCTTTTCGCTTTTTGGATAAGTTTACGTCAACCAGTAAATCAAAAAAAAAAATTGGGACACAAACTTTCCCGAAAAGAAAACATTTTGCAATGCCGCAAGGCCCTGAAAATCCCCCCTCCTTTCCCCAACCAAAATGATAATTGAACTGAATAAACTTTCGCGAAATCGTGTTTCCAAAAAAATTTGCCAGACAAACTTTGCAGTCAATTTTGAACATTTTCGCAAGATCAATTTCTGCGAAATAGGCCCAAACTCTCGAAATTCACAAAAGTTCCTCCGAATGAAGTATGAAGAAAGAACAAAACACTAGATGCAATGAAGGACGTAACATCAAGTGTCAGTAATATACAGAGGAATGCAATACCTCAGGGAGTGACAGACAGAGCTTACCACTCTCCCCTTTATCTACAGGTAATAGCTTTGTCTGTGAAAGGACAGGAAGCACACCCACCCATAAACCTGACAAACGAAACAAGCTAGCTTTCGGAAGCTCTAGACGGCTTTCGGAATTAGTACGAGTGCAGAGTAAAGCAATGACCGCAACTGATGGCTATAGCTAGTAAAATGTGGCTATCGTTGAAGGTGTTCTCATTCACATAAAAAATTTATCACATTTGTCTTTTACTCTTATACAGTAAGGCTGGGTAGGTTTTTCAGTATGGGTTTTCACAAGATAATGACAGAAAAACATATTCCTCATTTTTCTATGACAGAACAATAGCAAAAGTTATTTCACATTGTGCAATTTTTTTTATCCCTCGATCGCAACAACAAATTGTGCGACAATTCGATATTGGTAAATTCTAATGCCGGAACATGGTAAGTGCATATCTTCCCAAATTCTAAAAGGTAATTAAGAACTGGTCACTTAAAAGAAACAGTGCAGAACCAGATGAGTACTTTGAAAAACGGCCAGACACGCTATATTTATCATCTTTTTATGGCAGTGTCAACACAATTTCAAGCAGAGTACAACGATATACAAAACATTCAATGAAGAAACATCACGATACTTGCATGGACTGTTGAATGTACCGTACAACCGGTTCAAGAGGGCCAGCAATTTTCTCATCAAATCCACGAACAAGCTCCATTAGACTAGCAGTAATAACATCCAACCTGAAACAGTCATACAAGGATTCCTAGCTCACAAGGATTTGCTAGCTCTACTAACTCACAAGGATTGCTAGCTCTCAAGGATTTGCCAGCTCACAAAGATTGCCGACTCACAAAAGTTGCTAGTTCACAAAGATTTACAAGCTCTCAAAGATTTATAGCTTAAAAAGTAGGCTAACTCACAGAGCTGGTTAGTCTACAAAGTTTGTAAGCTCACAAAGCTTCTGATTTAGTTGACACCATTGATGAAATATTATAATACGAATTACATAACCTTTTCAACCACACATTTTATGGAACTTAAACGCTGAAAATTTGTGGTTACGAAGAAGTTCCTTCGCCCTATAGAGAAATAAAACCTCCACCAGATATTCATACTACTACAAATAGTTCTGCAGGAATAAACAAAGTAATTCTGCAGGCAAAAGACTTGGATGTATATCTATCATCAGGACAGAAACTACATAATTATAAAATATGGCATCTACACATATGCCCTATCAAATGAACGAAGAAAGGACTTCAAAAATTCGAGCACACATGAACAAGAAACCAAGCCGGTTTGCCGCAATTCACTTGTTGGTGAGCTGCTTAATCAATGTGTGCTTGTGAACGTTGCGCATCTTATAATTATGACATGATACAACAAATGCGTCCACATCATAACTTAGATCGTCGTCCAGTTTATGTAAGATAATTGAAAGTATTGCTGACCCCTAGTCGAAAAAAAAAAAAAACAATTTTAAAAATCCGTCTTCAGAATTTGCTTTGATTAAGGGTATTCACTTTGATGACAAATTTCAGAAAAATAAATTCAGTTATTATCCAGTAAAGTGTTTTGTTAATGGATGAACGGAAGAATCAACAGACCAAAACCAGATCCTTCCGCTAATGTTCAAAAACGATCTGATAAAAATAGAAGGATGAGTTTCAAATCCACCCAGAGATATGAGTATCATGAACAAAATTTGACAGGTATAAAGAAAATACAGCATCAGTAAGATGCAATGCGTGATATCACAACTGCATTACCACACTAATGCAGGAAAACAGCTGTATCTTTCCTTTTAATACTATCCGAACAGATCAAGTGTTAAAAGTATAAGTTACGAAAACACAAGAATTCATACCATTCTCGTTCATCTGTAGGCAGATGAGGTATTTGTCCTTTAGGTGTGCTAGAAATTGCCGTCTTGATGTCCGGGAACAAATCCTCTACCTCGTCTCTGCACTTATCCAGGACAGGACCGAGTTGACTGACAGCTTGCTGAAAGCAGATTAAATTTTACACATAGTTTGATACTACTTGCACCAAACAACAGAAGAGCATGCAACCTTTTCATCTCATCAGAATATGTCCAGATCTATCAAGTTATACAAGAGAAGGGAGGAAGCTTTTAGACTTATAACAAAAATTCCTACAATCAGAATGATTGCAACCTACTCAGGTCCTATTTCATGAACTATGAACTCTGACTACAGGAACTCAAACATTTGATTCTGATGCTATGCATACTACTGTACTCTTACAGCTATGAAGGGACAGGATCTAATGAAGAAACACTCACAAATACAGCAAACATAAATAAAAGCATGAATCACACAAAATACCAAACACGCAGCAAAATCCACTTGCTTTCATTGCCATTTCTCGCAGCTACCCGTCCCCTCACAGCTCTATCTTTCAGAAGGAATAAGCATGCCTGTTGATCACAAGCAAGAAATTTCATAGACCGCGCAGTATGTAGATCCAGCAAGGTCGAACAATAGAATATTACGAGTGTTCAGTTTGATGAGATTTTTGTAAATTGCTGTTCTTTGAGAATGGCTAACGCAACGTTATCATTTCTGCAGCTCTTGCGCAGACAGAATAATATTTGAAAAGGTAACGAGTGGGGTAAGAAAATTAACACTTTTGAGTAAAGTGGTGAGCTATAGCATGAAAAGAGCCCACAGTTCTACTGCCCAGCGTTTTAGGCATTGCTTCAGTGAGACAGACAGAGTTTCGCATTTCCGAAAGATGTATAATAAAATTCAGATGAGGACAGCTAAACACTGATCTTTGGAAAGGCAGCAAATGAGAGGGGACAAAAAATTTGCAAGGGGAAGGACGAATGCAAGATCTTTAGTTTCAAAAAAAATTTGCCTAATTCACTGTTTCAAACTAGCCTATTGGATCCTGCCCGTTCAAATTAATCCTAAATAGTGAAGCAGCAAAGAGACGATTTGACAAGAACAGTGTCTGCAGCAGAAGAGAAAATTTGAAAGTTGCCACCTGCAAACACATGTGATGATTGTCCCATTGTCACATATATACCAAAACACAAAAGAAACGGATCATTAACAGAAGCAGAGTGGTAAAAAATATCACCCAGGAACTTTAAAATATCAAAACCAAGCAACACTCACATATAAAAGGGCGGTCTGATGAGCCAAATATTTGTGGTTGGGTGAATTGTGTAGGTCGTAGTTGATTTGTTGACTGATGCCATGAAGCTGATTTAACGTGGACAAATGCTCAAAATACCCTAAAAACAGAATCGGAATAAGTAGCAGTAAATTTTTAAGAATACTGGTTCTCTCATTCAAAAATAGCATGCTTTAGCTGTGAGAAGATATTCATTAAGGCTACTTCTGCATAAAGAAGGCAAAGCAATGAGGAAAAAGTTTGGACAAAAAAAGGACTAACGCAAATTCAATCCTGCATCATTGTATCAAACCATATAAACAACGACATACCACGCCATGGTCTGAAGACAATCATGGCTACTTATGCCCATATCAAAACAACATAAAAATGATCAATTTTGTCCACAAAATAGCTGCACCCAAAACCTGCAAGATCTTTTCCAGACATGACACATGATCAATAATAAAATAATGCCCATACCTCAGGAAGATGAAAAGGGTCAAGGTTCAACCTAAATGAGTTTTTTCAGATACTACACGTGTTCCATACCATAGCTAATAATCTTGCTCTTAAATTTTTCACACAAATCAAACAGGGGTAATGAATGGATCTTGACAAATTTCTTTATCAAAAAACACTTCAAAATGACAATCTCTAACATAACAGGCCACATCCATGAGCAAAACGTTTGTCAGACATGACATATTATCCATACATAACTACTACTGCCTTCCTGTTCCAACCAAATAATTAACCCTTCGTGGAAATTTTTATGTTACTAAAATCCTTTTGAGTACCTTTTGGCGCAAAAATCGCTATCCTACCATTTTTGGCACAGGAAATATGGGCCCATGTCTGAGGTGTACCTTTGAGCAATCTGACTGGCCGAGAGGATTTTCGTGGATTCTACAAGACTAATCATCTTCTAACTTGGTAGGAACATTGTCCCTAAAGGCCTCAATATATCTGCCAAGTTTGGTGACATTTTGATTAACAGGGACTATTTTACAGACCCGAAATGTCACCCAAAACACTCCATTTTTTAATCTACAGCCCGGCCTATAAAATACCCTTCTCGTCCTTCTTTTGCCCCAAAATATGGAATGCATACTAAACTCGGTATTCTTTATCCGCCGGTCAATTTCATTTGTATTTGACTTCAGGAAGTGTTAAAATTACCCTAACCAATTTGTGACCCAATCAGCAATTTTAAAGGTTTCTTAATTTCAGCACCTAATATGAAAACGCATACCATGAACGCATTTAGGGATTCTAAACGGCGATGTTTGAAACTCCAAACAGGTTTAAACATCACTTATTTAAAACTAAATGCAGTCGTGTTTAAAAAGAAACGCCTCATAAATGCGTTTAACTTTAAAATGCAGATAGTACTAAATGCGTTCAATCTTTAAATGTGATCCATAAATGTGCCATCCTATAAACGTATTCAAGGACAAATGGAAAGCAACACAAACTTACCTCTTAGCTGTAGCTATTCACTTTCAACGACCTCCCACAACAAAATTCGTATGAGGGAGTGTGCACAAGAATCAAAGTTCACCGATGTTACTGTTAGCTATCAATACAACTGAAATTAACTAGTATTCCTTCGCCAATTAGCCTGCATTTCTCAAAACAACTGCTCTTCATTTGACCTCTCCAAAACTTGACTCTCCTCCCAAGTGTAAGAGATCTTCATGTCGAAGGAGAATAGAAGTTACTTCTATGAAAATCTATGACAAGTTCCTTCTTGCTCTTTCTTACGTTTTTTCCCTTATAGCAGTCTGCTTGTTATTCGATGTTTCGCGGCATGAGCAAAATATTCGAACTTGACACGAGTTTAGAAGTTCAGTTTGTTTTGAAAGTAGTGCTGCGTATGCTGCTTCTACTCTCCATGTACAAAATAGCATTAATTTTATTCTTGTAATCAAGACGTTTGTAACGTGTTCACATTTTAAACGACTGCTCTTTTTAGATCGACCATATCAATATTTTTAGCACACTGCATTATGTTTTAAACGGGCTGCGTTTATACTTTAAACGGATCGTGTTTATATTTTAAACGGACCAAGTTTAGATTTAAATGGGCCACGTTTATACTTTAAACAGACTGCGTTTATGTTTTAAACGGACTGCATTTATATTTTAAACGGACCACGTTTATGCAGTAAATGCTGATTTAAAATTAAGAAACATTCAAAATCGCTGATTGGTCATATTTGACAACCGGACATCCAAATTTGACCAAAATTGGCACGCAACCTTGTATTAGACACCTTATGGTGTCTAATATACACAATATATAGAATTGGCCACACCAAGGGTGAACATGAGTTATCTTGCAGATCATACATCTGTAAGGGAAATATCATTTTGAGGGGGACCGTTCGTATCCTAATTTAGCATTACCGATGAAGGGTCAAGAAAACTTAATCAGCAGGCTTGAAAGTAAATTTTTAAAACCCTAGACATAATCATTTTCAGCATAGAATTGGCCACACCGAGGGTGAACATAAGTTATCTTGCAGATGACGAAGGGTTAGAACAAAAATACAACAACTACTTAATTTCACACCAAGTATTAGAAAATAAACCTTAAACCTACTTGCACCGGAGTTTTTCGTACCCCCCATCGCCCCACGGTCACTATGACGTCGTCTACTAACATATGACTTGAACATTCAAGAGGCACAAACCTTTGCACAATATTAGTTAAAGGAGGAAATGACTCCACGAGGTAGCCACAAGCGAATGTGACCACGACGATGAACTTGACTTGGAAGTCAAAGCGTTTAGCATCCGAGGGTAGACTCCCTCACAGGATCAGCTATGAAGCAAATCTCAGCCCTTTTCAGGAATGTATTTTGTTCTGCATTTTTCAACTTTTTTGAAGGAATGAATTTTTGTATTCTTCAACTTTCTGAAGGTTAGTGGAACAGTGGTGCCCATGCAGACAAAACTTCATCAGTGCAAAACCCATACAAGAATTTCCACCCTTGTTTGCATCCTTTGAGCAACGTTACAGCAAATGTGGGCAGGTCAAGAAATACCAGCCTAGTACCACAAGTAATGCTGCACAGGCACACATCAGTCCTCAAACTTTTCATCAACAGAGCTAAGAAGATAAGGCAACATGAAGCACTCTCAATCATACTCATATGAGAGAACAGAACATAGCTCATGTAAGAATCTTTCGGTTCCCCTCTATGCACATGACAGACTTGTAATTGCATAAGAGCCAGGAAGATTTGTCACGGCCCTTAACAAAAACCGTGTAGTGCCCTCTCCGCATGGTTCCAGAGTGCACAACGTAGCCAACTGGATGAAATGACTTTGTATAGGAGACATCACCGTCGACCGAGATGGGCAGATCGAGTCTGTCAAGGCACCATCGCTATCAGCCATAAAATGATTCAGTTGCATTATTAGACAATGCCCGCACGTACGGATCTTGTTGCTGGTGAACACCTGGGTCCCATTACAACACAGTGTTCGATTGCAAAGACACTTCGGCTCATAGGCAACTACAGAATGAACGCAAAATGCTCATTGTCCTGTTTAGAGAGGCACGAGAGACAAGACATGCTTGCCCGTACGCAGATTCTGATAGTTTCAAGAGCTATAACGGATGTACTTGCAAGTTCATTGAAGATGTAGGATAGAACTTTTGGAACGCCTTGTTGTGAGTTGAAGTGGAAGGTGTGGTAGCCAAACTTACGTATGGTGTTCTGGAGGTGCCTTAGGAATGATGACGGGTCAATAGGACTCATACTAGAGGGTATCATCGATGTAAGTCTGACAAGTGATTTTAGCACAACATATAACAGTACTAAAATGTCGATAGCATAGTTAAGCAAGTCACATAATTAGTGGACTCCCGCAGCAAACATAATTGAGAATCTTTATGTGAGATCAAAGAAAAAAACAAGAGATAAGCCATAAGATTCACACCACAAATAACAAACAACTGATGAAAAGCTCTTGAAATATTTCGAAAAAATCCTGAAAATAACCAATGTTTGCATAAATTGCAACCTGCATGTTGAAAAACATATTTCCAAGATATAAGGCATGGATCACAGAATAAAGCATGCCGACCCAAGACAATGACAAATGGATGGATCGCTATTGACATATATTCGGAAAAACCTCTGAAAATAGGAACTTTCCGACGAAACATAGCACCCACAAGCCTAGCGAGACTTTCTCCAGACATGGCACATGGTTCATCGTTCATAGCATATACAGATTTGCCGATAAAATCACACCACAAATAACAAAAAGCAATGAACCAGTGATAACATATTTAGAAAAAGCCCTGAAAATCGCCATTTTTGAACGTAATTTGCCACCTGCAAGCCAAACGAGTTTTTCTGGAGAGATGCCATAAGGTTCAAAACATGTGCTGAGTTGCAACTAATATTCACATCAAAAATAACAAGAATCGAAAGATACGTTTTTGAAATATTTGGAAAAACCCTAAAAATTGCTATTGTTGGACTTACATTGTCACCTGCAAGTCAAACGATATCTTCAGGAGACATAATATATGGTTCAAAACATGTGTAGAGTTGCCCCTAATATTCACACCACAAGCGACAAGATTTGGATGAAAGGTTTTCGACATATTTGGAAAACAAACCTAAAAATCGCCATTTTTGGACGCAAATTGCCACCCGCAAACCAAACAAAATTTCCACGAGACATGGCATATGGTTCAAAACATGCGTAGAGTTGCCCCTAATATCTACACCAAAAATTACAAAAATTGGATGACAGTTTCTGACATATTTGGAAAAAACATGAGAAACGCCATTCTTGGACGTAAATTGCCACCTCCAAGCAAAACGATATCTTCAGGAGACATGGCATATGGTTCAAAACATGGATAGAGTTGCCCCTAATATTCAAACCAAAAAGGACAAGATTCGAGCAAACAGTTTTTGAAACATTTGGAAAAAAACATGAAAAAAGTAATTTTCGGACGTCTATAACGTGCCACCTGCAAGCCGAAAGAGCGTTTTACCAGATATGACACATGGTCCACAGTGTAACTGCTATTGTCCCATAGTTTCATACCAAAAAGCACAAAAAAGTAATGAATGGATTTGGAAACATTTTGAAAAACCCTAAAAATTGCCATTTTTGGGCATAAATTGCCTCCTGCAAGAAAAACAGAATTTTTTTTCCAAATTCCTGCTCCATCACTATTCATCAAATACTGATTGTCACCTTTACAGCACATTTCAGAAAAATTTATTGAGCAGTTATCCGGGCAAATGCTTTCGTGCTGGACGAATGGACGGACGGACGGACAGACAGATCTCATTTTATAGAACTCTTCCGCTAAAGCGAGAGTCCAAAAACCAATAGTATTGTCACAAAATGACCCTATTTTTCGATGTGTGCAGGCACATAGTAAATGTCGATGGAAGTTTCTCACTAGCAGATCCATAACACATAGAGCCAAAAATATCTGTAAAACATGTCTTATTAATCAAGGCAACAAAGTCAGAATGCTTCAACGCTGCAGGTTTTTCAGCATTTGAGAAATTTTCAGAACATCGAGGGAGGGGGCAGAAATGGCACATGGTACATATGATAGCTTCTAGCTTTCTCCAGTTTTACATCAAAAAGTATCGAGCAGATCTTGAAATATTTTGGGCAAACCCTATAATGATCATTTCTAGACATAAATCACCACCTGCAAAATGAACAAAAATATTTTTTAAAGAGTCTGGCTGTACCAATCCGTTTCAATTTCGGATCTTCAATAGTCAAAGCCCAAATTCAGAAAACTCATTTGAGTCGTCAGCACGGAAAAAGCGTCCCTGACACACACAGATCAAGAGACAGAAGGACCAGCAGGGCAGAGAGACCCCATTTTACAGGATTATCCAGCCAAAGCACCTGACAAAGAAGATACTACAAATGACATTGTGTGTGACATTAAGGGGTTAGTAAGAAAAACCGAGCCTGATATCATAAGTGGTAGTTTAAATGTCATAGCGCATCACTACGGGATGGCCATATATCAACCATAATCTCAGAGGTACTGAAACCAACGATAACTTCATTCTGCCAGGAAATATGCTATCTTGCAATCTGGCATTGACTGTAATGAATGCTGGGAATGATCTGCGACAGCTTACCATAACATCATCATGATCTTTATAAGACCGATTTTGAACTAGAGCAACTATTGCTGCAAAATCATTTGTAGGTAAGAAAAATGTTTTAGGCAAAATATAATGATGAAGTACTCACAAAACACTGCGTGTTATCAAAGACATAACAGGAGGTGTAAAATTAGCTAAGGAGTGAGACAGCTCCTGACAGGGCTGCAACTTAGTAACCGCTCTCATCAATCAACAGGATTAGTTCTGTCAATAGAAAAGACTGCAAGGACCCAGGTATGGCCCTGGAAAAATTTAGGGGAATTAAACTGAGTCGCACAAGCAACGATTAAAGGAGATTTATACCATAAAACAAGACATATGAAACTGTCAGCAGTACAGAATGCGAAACAGATGACTTTGAAAAATGAACAAGAGGATAAGAGGACTCGATGGGACTCGTGGTTCTGAGTGTGCACATAATAAGCTAAATCTGCGAAAATGATCAAATGCAGGCCTTCAAATAGCCGTCGGTCATCGGTCATTGACCGATAGATTTCGATTGATGACCGACGATAGAGGCCTTTC
>JAOBRC010795115.1:0-10033 GCA_027575255.1 Scolionema suvaense | reverse complement strand
TAAGCCGCATCATTAATTAAGCCGCGTTTTTATTAAGCCGCATTTTTGAAGGTGCGGCATAATTAAGTACGCGGCTTCATTTGACGTAATAAGGTAACACAGGGAGCACTGGGATCATTCCAGTATGATACATAGCACCAGATTGAATGTGAACAACAATCACATGTGAGTTGGGCTGTTTGCCCCCAAGAGATAGCTGGGCCTGGAAGATGGTCGACCCTAAATTCCCAGACGCCTACATCTGGGTGTTGAAGTTAGATGTGTCCCAGAGACACACTAATCACTCATAGTCCAGGTGCAGGCCAAGGACTCCCACCCAGATACCGATAAATCATCACTTTACCTGTCAACACTGGAATTCACCACTCGTAGGGTTATTGCAGACATGAAACCACCACTTCGACCATCATGCATAGCAAATGGTGACTCCAAAGCCAAGTACTAGAGGCCACCATTCAAATCGTGAAAGTACATAAGGACAAGTACCCCACTGACACAAATTCATGTTCTATTATACAGACCCAACAATTGCCCTATATATGGACTCTAAACAGCTAAGTCAACAAAAAGAAACTACAAATAGGGACCCACAGTCCCTGGCAGAAAAAACCAACGATCATTGCAATAATGCAACAAGAAAAGTACAACATAGATCTCATCGAAATCTATACTTAAACCACTTGCCAAATCGTAACGACCAGCCCAAAACCACCCCCCACTGCCAGACGAAAGTGGATATCTCCCAAAGTGAAGAACCCAGAGTTAAGAACCCATTCTTGCTGTCGAGGTGAGGGTAAATGAAATTACATACCTGTGGTCTGCTAGTGCCCTTGGGAGGGAGAGAATGTAAATAAAGAATAGTATCTCATACCAACTCCAAACGTTTTCTTTTGACTACCATCAGTAGAAATTTGAAAACAACACCATTGGTGGGTAGTACCAGCTGGGTAGCCCCATACAAAGCGAGTCTGGTGTCCCACCAACCAACCCTAAGGTGCCCAGAGAGCCACTCTGTATGGGGTACCCAACATACTTAGACAGCCCCACCAGCAAGCACAACCTTTAGGTTCTCAGTCAACTACCATTGCAGGCCAGTTGCCAATGGGGTACCCGAATGTACAGCCCCATATATGTTGGTAGCTGACTGATTAGGTGAGTCAGAATTCGGATCATCGATGGCAAAGGCAACCAGCTCCACAAAACAAATAGCCAAGCAGCCCCAAGACAACTCAGCTATGTGGACCCCAGCCAACTACTATTGCCAGCCAGTTGCCGATGGGGTACTCAAGATGGACAGCCCCATATAACGCAGGTAGTTGGCTGCTCTAAGATGCAGATCAAATAATGGAACAAAGGCAAAACCGGATCCAAGAAAAGGTACTCAAACATGGTACAACAAAACCAAAAAGAGGACATCATGCAGGTTAAACTAGCAATTTTTTTTTTTTTTTTTAGGAGGGAAGGGTTTAACAGACCACCGATATCTACTTGGCCAATGTTGCTGCTGTCGAAGCCCAAACTCGATGACTCGTCCTGATGTAGAGCATGAAGCAGTTTGACGACCATCGACCAAGGATTTGGATAAGGTGATCTTCCTATGCTGTTGTTGCGGCCCCAGTTTGAAAGCTATTGGTTTTAAAATTGCCCTCTAGACCAGCTCTCTGGGTTACCTCGACTACCCGATTCCGCACATCAAGACATGTAAGAAAACTACCGTTCTCATGAACAAGTAGAGGTCCAGGCTTGTTACCTCTGACTTGTGAGTACTTTATCATAGCTGACAGAGGGCATAAATCGTTGTCAGTTCGACTAATGAATAACGTAACGCCCTGCCGAAAAGGGTCACACTTGGAGGCTTTTATAGTTACTCCAAAGCATGAGGGTTCATGTTTCGAGTCAAAAGACAGGTCTCTCATAGACAAATGAGATGCACTATCAAAGTTCCCAGGGGAAGTAAATTCACTAACCCTCAAAAATCCGAAAAATGCTAAACAAAAGGCTGCCCAAAGCATTATGTCTTTAAACTTTGAAAAGTCTAAGTGGACCTTAATGCGTCTCAGGATTGTAGCTGTGATAGGGGTGCGTTTTTTAGGAGCACGAGAGTTCTTCTGTACAGACCGCATAACCAACTGAATCCGAGGAGAGTCCGAATAAGGATTAACGAAACCATTTACCACATGCAGATGTCTTACAGCGCAAAGATACGTTTTGACAGTGGAATACCTCAGGTGGCACCTGTCTGTCAGAAAAGCAATGAATCTTAAAATGCTGACTTCCGAAGCTGGCAAATACTCCACCTGATATTGTTCACAAAATTCACAGTATTTAGACAGGCCAGACTGGTACGCTTTTTTAGTTGAATTTGCTATGCCATTCAACATTAGTTTAGTCCGAGAGTGATCTAAGAGGGCAAATTTAGCAGATCGTTCACCAGGTGGCGAGGAACTGGCGTGTGATGGTGATTGGCTGTCGAAATTAGGTTGTAGAATGCCTGGAAATCAAAGCGAGACAAGGCATCACAAGCTAAATTCTGCTCACCTGGAATATGCTTCCCTGAGAAAGAAAAGCTATACGTAACAGCTAAAGTAGCTATTTCTCTCAACAAATGAGCCAGTAAGGGGTCTTTTGCTGAGCCATTCTGCAAGCAATTAACCACAGCAAGATTGACTGGATACGGTGACGCTGCCACTGGTGGGCCCATAAAGTAGCAGCCACAACAATAGGAACCAGTTCTAAGGCAGCTATGTGTAGGTCCTTGGCATGAGTAGGCCAACAACCATAAGTCCACTGGCTACCGAAAGCAACCCCCAAAACCCTAGAACCTGCAGAGTCTGAGCATTTACAAAAATCAGGCAACGGGGAGATCTCACAAACAAGAACTGAGACGTACCATTCCAAGAACTCAAGTGTTTCTTCCACCACAACAGGTCATCCTTTTCGAAGGCAGACAGCCTAACAAAATGGTGAAGACCTCTTACCGAATGGGCCTTACTAATCAGGTGACGCAGAAAAGGCTTACCCGGAGCAACTACCTGGCAGCAGAATTGTAACTTCCCAATCAACGACAATATTTCACGTTTTCGGTGAGGTTGATTGTAATGTCTAAGAAGAATAGAGATGTTGTTGGCAAAACCGTTTTCTCCTCTGCAATTTTGACCTGAAGGAGATAGTTTACTCGCATGGAGTCACTGAGCACGAGCTGTGTGGAGGCTGCACTCCCTGGAGGGAATAAAACTAGAAAATCGTCCATGTATGATGCAAGGCATGGTCTGCAGGCATGAAGCAGGATATGATGTTTCTCAAATTATCGGCAAAGGCAGAAAAGATGGCTGGTGCAGAACGAAGGCCGAAAGGTAGAGCAAGATCAACATAATAACGACCCGCCACTTCATGCCTAAAAGATGGCTACTGGTAAAAGACGGTAAGCAGATATGATATCGAACTTAGCCATGATCGTACCTGGTCCCATACGCATGATTGTGTCCAAGGCAAAATCCAAATCCTTGTATGATACGCGTGCTGCCTGATCTGATATGCCATCATTTACTGAAAACCCATCCGGGAACGAGAGGTCCAATATAAGCCTCCACTGATTCGATGTTGACTTGGGGATAACCCCAAACCTACTTAGCTGCAGGTCCGCCATTGGGGGTGTGTTAAATGGGTCAGCCACGATCCCTTTCCTTACCTGATCTTCTAGGTATTGGTCACCCACTTCCGGGTGCTGGTAGCAACTCGGTATGTTGCGAGGAGCACTCTGCAAAGGTGTATCCTCGAAGCGGAGGTCAAAGCCCAATGACAGATCTGCTAGGACGTAGTTGGTAAGGTTCTTGTCCTGCTGCTTACCTGGTAGTAATCTCCAGTTCTCGATGTGGATCGGTGTTATATCCCCACTTGGGCTAAGTAGTTTAGCTAAGGCAGATGCAGACTCAACGTGTACATGACTAAGAGGTGACTCCGGATCACAAACCTGCACATGACAAACACACGAACGAGGGACATCAAAATTAACTGAGATGATACGGCCAAACACGTCGAACATGCTGTTTGGGTGGAGAAGGAGATCTGTGGCCTTTCTTGTGAGACTTACCTTTTGGATCATTGGAGGAGGATTGCCTGGCCAGCAGCTCGCAAGCGGCTGCCGGATTATCCTCTTTACAGAAGATACAACGATGAAGCCTTTCGCAATCTAATTCAACACACAGGTTCTTGTTAAAGTTGTAGCAAATTTGAATTTTTACCTTTGCCGCTTCCAGACCAGAAGCCAACTTACCTACATTTGGTGCCTTGGAGGAGCACACCCACAATGTATGATCTAAAGACCCCCACTTACCCTTTCCTCCCATTTTTCGCCGGAAACAAAGATCGTAGTGGAGCTATTGTTGAGGGTGTGACTGTCTGGCTAGGTTTGACACAAGTAATTGGTACGTGATGAGATCTGCTACCTGTGTAGGTTATTTCCTGGCCATAACCGATAGGAAGACACTGAAGGCTTCAGTCCACTGGACTAAAGATGATATGGAGGCTATGTTGGCTGACTTCTTTAGGTCAGTCCCTGATGGAGCAGAGAGAGGCAGCAAAAAAAGGTTGGCTGGCTACAAATACGTCATATCCACTGCTTCCCACTGCCAAAGTGCCTCTGAAAGCCAACTACGAACAGGGGAGCAGACCTCCGCCACCTCGATGCTATTGCTTAAGCTCTGCAGGGGCAGGCCCAGAGGAGAGATACTTACCAAAGATTGGGTTAGTGTAGCCAATGTCTGGACCGTGCATACATTGGCCCCGGATGGAGCGTCTAGAAAAATAGCACCTGGCGTCGCCTGATTATTGGAAAGGCCTAGCCCGTGGTCCACACGGACAAAATCTGGTACGGAAAGTGCAGGTTGGCTTACCCCCGATGTAGAAGGAAGTGGATGTGGGGGCTCACCTGTGGGCAGCCTTGTATTCCGTGAGCTGGTGCTAGAACTGCTATTCCCATCACCTACAACGAGGGAGAGGACACGATCAAGCTTGTCTGACATAGATTTATTCATACTTCTTAGCTCTTCCAGTGTCCCCTTACGTACCGTTTCCACATACTCCTGGATCTCCGGCATTGAAGACAAGTGGGGTTTCCCTACTGCCTGAGAGGAGAGAGGAGGTTGAGCATGTGAAAGCACAGAATAAAGACTCACCTGCGCATATTCCTTCAATGGCGGCCTCGGAGCCTTACCTTGTGCTGGGGGAGCTTGCACTATAAAAATTCTGACAGGATCCAGCAAACTAGACGGAGTGGTTGAGACACTTGGATGTAACACGTCCGAGGCTGACGAAACGGCGGTCGACGAAAACATAGGATCCGAATCAAACAAGGTCATGATAACTTAATACAAAATTACTACAGTAAGACAGAATATGTGTGACCATAGATATGGCGGGAAAACAACCCAGTCGAACAATCAACCCAAAAAATACACATCAGCAGAGCTATCTAACACAAATCTGGGTATAAGAATTCAAACAATTAAGAGATTGAATTCAAAACAGAAAATTGGAACGATACCACCCGAAAGACCTCCTAACGAACGATGAGCAAGAACACCGCAGCCAAACTGGAAAGAAGCAAGAACTGCAAACGGCAGGAGGGCGGTATTTATAGGCTGGCCGCGTCGTAATATTAACGATGATCAATTTTTTATTGATCACCCATTCAGTGTGCCTGACTATTGTTCATGGGAGCAAGAAACTATCAGTAGCACAAATGTGATTCTTTTTGTTATTATTGTTTGGTAGTACTTACTCTACTTTGTATTGAGCACTCTCTCCAGTGAATGATAAACGAAATAAGTAGTAGTATGTTCAGCTTATATATCATCAGATCCATCACCATAGAAAAACAGAATCTAGAACTCTAGAAGTCTAGAATTCATTCCTAGCAAGGACGTAGAAAGAACTTTACGTCTTTGCAACTTATGACTCCAAAGAACGCAGCCATGTGTTTCCTCAACAAGAGCAATTTCATAAGCGTGTGACTCCGAAACAATGCGCGCCTTTGTGTTCATGGCAATGGATATGGCACTAATGGGTGGCTCCTAATTGGCTATAAGCCTGATTTTCACTAGCTACAAATTTCTTATGAAAGTGCTGATATATGGGCTGCCAAAATGTACAGGGTGATTTGATTAGAGTCAGGGAAGTCCGCCAAATTGTCAAGTGGTACTCAGTGAACATTTGCATGGAGCTTGTACGTTTGCGAATTGCATGTTTTTGCCAGGCCTGCTTTTCGCGAGCTAAACATGCCTTGTAAAATTTCTGATGTGGCTAGCAAAGTCATACCTTGCACAGTTTGGTTCTGAGTGGTGAAAGTTCAGCCAATTTGTTTTTATATGTATCATGATTAGGCTTACTCCTGTGAAGCTTTTGCATATAAACCTGTGTAGTGAGTCTTTGCACTGCTACAAACTTTTTGTCTATTTCAATTTCGAGCTTTTGTATGCATTCTGATCATGGTGAAGCAAGAAAAGTGCACTTGGATACCCTGCAACACAAGGGTTGGGTGGGCATGTGGCTTATAACTAAGCATGCAGCACATTCTGTCGCGAAAATAGCATGCTAGAAGGATGAACATCATTTTTCAAGCTTTTGTATGGTTTTTTGATCTATGTGCACTTGATTAAGTTCTCAAATGGTTGCCCCCCATTATAAGGGGTGGATGGGTAAGTGGGTCATCGCTAAATAGCACGTTCGGTGCCACCCATAGCATGCTAAAATGGTGAACATCACTTAGTATAACAGGGACACAAGTGTCATACAGTGGTTAACTCCTGTTAACTCCGAATACTGTATTATGCACATATGCAGACAAACAATCTGGCATCATGGCCAAGTATAATCCTATACCTATGACAGCATCAATTTACCTGCGCTTCCTGTATCACGACTTAGGACTTAGAGGGGAGGCTCTGGTACGCAAACTGCGAGAAAGGGGGTTTCCACCTTACTCAAGGAGGTCTATTTTATGCTACGCTAAGAAGCCTGTCTTTGATGACACACCTGACCAGAGAAAGAACAACAAGGGACGTTCCAAGAAGATGTCACAGCGGGAGGAGAGAAGGGTGGTCATTCGTCTGAGTGTAGCTGCTCTGTGGTAGCCATGGGTCCACTGAATTCAACGAGGCAGATTTAGTAGTAACAACAACAAGCTCTTTCATGGTGTTGCGAGATTGTACGAGCCATAGGTTTGAGCTTGAGCCTTGACACACGATGGTCGTTCAACTTGTTGCCCTGTGCAATATCTATTATACCTTGCACTTTGTGGAGTTGATCACTCAGAAAATGTCGGGCTTTGCAGGATAACGTCTCAGTAGGAGATGGCCAGTATATAAGTGGCTTAAGCACAATCCATGTAGTCACGATTGAACTGCAGTAAGAAAGTGATATATCACCAAGGCGAAAAACCAGATCTTGCACTTTCAAATCTACTCGCAGTCGCATCAGGATCATGAGAACTTCATCCTCTTATTACAATTTCCGAGACTTTCCTGGTTTACTCAAACTATGTCCCAGAGTACGACTGCTCTGGTAGCGTTTCAAAGAAAACGAAGACTTTCCTATGAAGTAGTGAAGAAAGGGATGCTTTTTTCTGGCTAAGTCGACAAGAAAAGTAAGCACTTCGGGAGTACACCCGGTATAAAATTTAACTAAACGTGGCTGTGTTTTAATTCTGTCCCATGAATACTCTGCAGGTGAGAACAATGAAATAATCTTTTCGGAGAACTAGAAGCAGCAGTTAATGAACCAATCTCCTTACTGGCCCTTACTGATAGATTGCATAGCATGAGTATGAGAAGGCATAGAAGAACTGGAAGTCAAACTCAAACTAGCGGAAGGACCATGATCTTCATCAGATTTAACATGGTATGAATGTTCCAGAGAAATGCAAGAAGCAACATCATGTGCACTCAAAATTAAATCTTCATTAGCTGGGTTTGGTTTGCTTCTCTTAGGTAGACGTGCACGATGAGCTGGAGCTTTTCTTTTTTTCTCGGAATGTTTTGCATCATATCCGCAGAGATACATAGTGGGATACGGATAAGTATGCCTACCGTACTGGAAGTGGTTGCTTCACACTTTCGAATCCTTCGTTGCTTTCAAATTCTTCCAATGCAAGGAAATAGAGGATGTCCACTTGGCACATCGTCGCTGATCAGCAAAAGAAAAAAAACTGAGAATCATTATTCCCATCAAAAGCTCCAATGTGCTCCTTAACAATCATTTTCTCCTTATAGCGCCGATCATTATTACATCCATAAACTACACATCGATCTCCTCTGCCCATAATGAAATAGAGATTGACAAATGTGAAAGCAGTTTAGTAAGATGCGACTTCACCAGGTTCTCCTCAGGAATTCACGAAAATTGTCTTCATGCTTTCTTTGCTTTCTACGGTAAATTAGTTAGGCAAAGCGAGGCCAGCAGGGCTTAGGACGACACTAGAAATGCTTTGCCCCCTAGTCATCCCACAATGCATTTGCAAAACTAGACTGGTTCCACTATTTGCGAAAAGGTCCATTGTTCTCACCACGTGGCTTGCTTGAAGGGATAATAATTTCAGATCAAGGACCATCAAAGAAGCAGTTTTTATCTCAACAGCCAAGGCAGAATCATGGATAAAGGAGAGGGAAGAAGTGAAGTCTCAAATATCTGGAAAGCAATACTTTGAGTTTTGAGCATGTCCTAAATTTCTGATCCAATGCTGTGTTCTGATTCGAGGGAAAAAACTTGACTTAGCCCTGTTTTCTGATTGGTCGAATACGGCTTTCAGATTGGAGGAAAAACTTGACTTAACCCCTACTTCTAAGTATAAATAGAAGTCAACATCCTGAAACACGCACCCTGAAGATGCTCTCCCATAGTCAGGAGGGTGAAAATTTGGGCTCTTACATTTTAACATTGGAAACTGCAGCAAATAGCTATTATTATCACTTTTGGACAAGAGAGAAGATCTTGGATGCGAGAGAAGATCAAGGACGAGAAGAAGGCCGACAAGTAAAGAAGGTGGTCAGTAAGTATAGGGGTTTTCCAGTGTTAAGCATAGGACCAGTTGTCTGAAAACTCCAAAATTATCGCATTATTAAACTCTTTAAGTATTAATTTTTGTGATTTCAAAGAGTATCTGATGTGTTATGAAGGAGCCGTGCTATTTTATGTGTTGTGAACAAACCGTGTGATTGACATATTGATACTGCATTTTGATTGGTGCATTTTGGGCCACGTGAAAAACGCACTGCAGAGGATATGCAGAGATGGAGCTACAGCAGAGAAATAGAGAAGAGCTATAGAGAACGCACGTGAAGTAGAGAGTTGCGAAAAACTTTTATTTGCCGTTTAATTGAAGCCTTTTTCGTGTCTAATAGACGATCGTAAACGAGAAACGGTAGAGATCTAACATATCAATGTCTATTATTATTATTATTATTATTATTGCAAATTTATGAACATTCTGAACTTGAAGCGCATCTCCTAAAAGTTTGTTGAACACCTTGATTCATAAAAAAACTCACTTTCAATTTTGCTCGCTTCAAGCACTTGTTAATAAGTTACTGTAGCGCACTCCGAGAGTTTTTCGATATTTGTTTATTTAGCGTTTGTCATCATTAGCTGTATTTTGATGCAGATTGAGGAAAAACGATATTAGGAAAGATGAGATACATAGTTTTTATTTGCCGTGGGTGCACAGCTTTCTGTCTCACTGCTTTCTTGTCTTCTTTATTGCAATCAGTGGAAGTTGTTTGGTGTTACTCTGATTTGCCTCTCACAGTTTTTGCATCAGTTGCTTTTGTTACATCAGTTTAAATTCTAGGCAGTTTTCAGGGTGGTGTTTTTTTTTTTTGAATTTTGAAAGTGTATGATCCAGATTTCTATGCCGATTTTTTAAATGTACAGCCTATTTATTTATCCATTTTTAACGCCAAGGGTATTTGGTGTAATAGATGATAGAAGTCTTTCCTGTGCCCGAAGATCTTTTTCTTCGGTTTGTTCATCAGACTTTCTA
>JAOBRC010795004.1:0-10034 GCA_027575255.1 Scolionema suvaense | reverse complement strand
TTCACTGGTTAGCTGTAATGTGCAGCTGAGTTCAAATGGCAGAAATGTTTTCCGAGGGTTAACAGTATCCTTAAGAGCTTTCTTTGGCGCCATAAAATTTTATCCAAAATTGTCTCGAATCAGAGGCCGAAACACATTTTTCCAGATAGCGGATCAATTTCAAATGAAGCATGGCCAAGAAAAACAAAATTTGCTACCAGATTTTTTGGCTCAAACACTTTCATAAATTTAAGGAGTTCTCTAAACATTTTAGTGGCAGCATCCATCCAAAAAGCAAAAATACTAAAAAATATCAAAAGTAGGAAAAGGGCTGAATCTGCCTCACACCAGGTAGAATAGGGTTAAAAAAGTTATGAATGAATCTTAAAATATTTTAAAAAACCTAAGAAGTGGCAATTTTCTCATGTATATTGCCACTTACAATCAAAACAATTTTTCTTTTCAAAATTCCCGCTTCATTATTTGGTTTCTATCATAGATCTCCACTATCATGCTAAGAAAAATCAGAAGATTTTCAGAAAAATCCATTGAGAAAAATCACAATCTTTATTACTTTCCAGAGCACCTTAAAATGACCAGCTTTGGCTAGAAAAAAAGCGACGCCCAGAACAGACAAGCTTTTTCACAGAAAATTATACATCGTTCATATACTTTATTGGATGAAAATTTCGCAGCATGAAAATTTAGCGGTCATTTTAATTTCGCGTTTTTTTGGTCAAAATTGCATTCCGCGGCATTTTAATTTCGCGGTTCATGCAAAATCGTGAATTTAGCGGCATTTTAATTTGGCAGTTCAGGCAAAAATACAGATTTTGCAGCATGCTAATTTCGCGGTCTAAGTAAAAAATAAATGCGTTTTTCGCGGCATTTTAATTTCGCGGTTTTTTGAACTCGACCGCGAAACCACGAAATTTTCATGCCGCGAAATTTTCATGCAATAAAGTAATAACAAAGCTACAATTAGCTCTTTAGCTTCACGCCAAAACACCACAAAAATAACGAGCAGCTCTTAAATTACTTTCCAAAAAAATAAAAATAAAGTAAAAGACATGCGCGGATCTTCAAACAAGGTGGAATTCAAAAAGACACCTTTTGACGACTCAAGCAGAATGCACAAATGTCCACATATAAAAGGCCACGATAAGTTAATCATCTGATATGCGTAGATGAGTGAAAGAGTAAGGCGGGACCGGCACCGGCACCGGCACCGGCATTCTATGACGTGTTCTAAAAAATGCTAACACCCCTTTGAACAGAAGTTACAACGGCAATACTTCGATAGAAAAATACCATACCATGCTTGAAATTCTACTACGAAAACGCGGTTCGGTGGAGGCATGCTTGAACTGTAGGCACTGTAAAATATTTGTCAATCAGATATTAAACCATAACTGATCAATCAGCCAACATTCGCTTATTTCGACCCCCCCGTTTATTAATTTTAGAAATTTAGCAGACCCCCCCGCTTATTTTGACCCCCTTGTATTATGGAACGTTGAGTAAGGAGCACCTAACTTATCGGACAAAACTATGTCGGACAAAAGTGACAAATTTTTTCGAAGGTGACGAAAATTTTGTCCGACGAATAGTTTTGTCCGACGAAAATTTTGTCCTACGAAAGATTTTGTCCAAAACAAATTTCAAATTCACCTACCCAAAATTTGTTTTCCTGTTTACGAAGTAGGTCTTCATCAACTTTTTGGAAAATTCGTTTCTTTCTGGAGACCAAAAAGTTTTGTCAACAAAATCATTTCACTCCCAAAACATGAGAGAGCCATCATTCTTTGCAGCAAAGGTTGAATCAAATCTCCGATGGCAACCTTACAATAATGTGAAAACACACAAATACAAGCAAAGAGAACTGTTATATGTTTTATGTGTATGGACATATTTTGCTCACAAAAATCAATAAATAAGAAAAATTAAAATTGGACTAAATTATTCATCGGAAAAATTATTTGTCGGACAAAAGTGACGAAATTTTCTGGGAGTGACGAAAATTTTGTCCGACGAACAATTTAGTCCGACGAAAATTTTGTCCGACATTGTTCTGTCTGAAAAGGTATGCGGCATAATGTTTAAGATGCAGCCGCTTATGCATATCAGATTATCAACTTAACATGGCCAGATAGGATCCAACTTCTATAAAATATTAGGAAATGGCTGCAACAATGGCATGTTTTCGACACTCTAATTGTGATGAAAGTTGATTTTTTAAGTATGGAGATGCGCGAAAACTCACGACAGACACCGACTTCTCCAGAAGCACATATCTGTTGCGGTGGAGAATGTTGAGCAACTCCCTCTTGAAGTACTCGAAATCCAGACTCAACAGAAGGTTGTACTCTTATCGTCAAAGAAAAGTTTCTTCTTTCAGGGTACAAGCGCATTTCCTCATATGTCTTTTTTACGCCCTTCAAATAAGGAAGAAGAATGTGACTGAAACAATGAACATATGGATCGTCACAATATAACCAAGTCAGACTTCCCTCAGAATAAGAATGGCGTGCACATGTGTTCTAACAACAGGGCTACCTCTTGCATAACGTGACATTTAGTTAGGGTTTTGACAGAACAGACAATTCTGTATCCATTGACTGTAAATTTGCGATTCTAGGTAAAGCTGAAAATGTTCAGGTCAGTTTTTTCAACAGCAAGTTTAAACCGACGCAGGTTCGATTCAGCTGCTAACACAATTCAGTAGCTCTTTTATTTTCACTAATCTACAGTATAGTTAGAATGAAGAATGACCACCGAAGTTTCATTGAACGCAAACATCACTGGATCAGGTGTCAACTGCTTCAATTCAGATGATCAAACTCTGGTCACATTTTGCAGCGCAATTGACATGGTATTGCATTTTCTGTCTGCAAATAAGTACACACATAAAAGTTGACCAGCAAGACAAATTCAATCTTTGCTGTATTCAATACAACACCATAATTCTATGCAAACAATGTTTGAATATCTGAATAACACAGCTGCATACTTAGGTACCAACGACAGAAACCTATGCAAACAATGTTTGAATATCTGAATAACACAGTTGCATACTTAGGTACCAACGACAGAAACCTATGCAAACAATGTTTGAATATCTGAATAACACAGCTGCATATTTAGCTACCAACGACAGAAACCTATGCAAACAATGTTTGAATATCTGAATAACACAGCTGCATATTTAGGTACCAATGACAGAAACCTATGCAAACAATGTTTGAATATCTTAATAACACAGTTGTATACTTAGGTACCAACGACAGAAACCTCATTTTGCAGTACAAAGAAAACAGCAACAAAAAATACTGAGTTCCATTAATAGATGTTACACGTGCAACCTCCCAAAACGTCGATTTATCTTCGAAGGAAAATAGAGTTATCCAAGTCTATCTACTAGGCAACGCAATTGTCAGTGAAAAATGTAGCTTACAGGGCGATCGATCTCTTCTCCATCCATTACAGCTATGATCTTTAGACCTGCTCCCGTACCGACACTGATTTCTGGTGTAAGCACCGCGTTGCCAGTTACAGTTACGGACATCATACCAAAGATTGGAATTGGGCTTGAGATCCCGATATTCTAGACAAGCACAAGGAAAGGCTGAAGGGTGACTCAAATGGATTTGTCCGGTTGAAAACTAACAATCACAGGCATATTATTGTGAAGAAACGACTGAGCAAAACACGGCGACAGAACAGTTTTGCATTAATCCACGTTTTCTGATCACACAGAATGTATATACCCGACTGGAGCAAAAACAATCTCATAACTCCCGTGGCACCCAAGGTAGAAATGTCCAACAGTTTGATACCATAACAGCGTTAAGCAAGGTTTTTCAAACAGCGCTAAAGATACACATATTTTCTATAAGCACTAACAACTTTGAGAGGCAGCAGGTCTAGGTTCAAATGGCGCTTAGCAGCACAGAAAATGACTAATAACCATCCAAAAATACGCAATCAAAATATATAAAATCTGATTTACATTAAAAATGTGACATCTTATTTGAAATTGTGAGTGCCCCCAGTTCTACGACCTGATTTTAGGCGCGAGTGCTCGCAAGTTGATGTACACATACACACAAGCATTAGGATATCTCTAGATCTTGTCTCCTGATCTGCTTGCAGAAAAGCATTTTGCCGATCATTTGCATAGAAATACGTTCATACTGAAATGTTTCTCTGGTAGGTGTACTTCATATGAATTAGAGATGGAAGATGATTGATGAAGTGAAGGCTAGAATTAAGACCATGCTACATTTGTGCCAAGGGCGATTTGCGGAAAGTATTTATTAGTGACAGAAGTGGCATTAAGAACTATAATGGAAGCCAAGTAAATACAAATTCAGAAAATGCAGCTTATAAATGCGATGGTTCGAGTGAAGCAATGCACTCAAAAGTTCTAAATAATATGGTTAAATGCAAAATGTAGTCTCCAGATCATCCGCAGAAAAAACGAAGAAACAAAACAAACAAACAAACAAACAAACCTTCACAACAAACTACTTTATCACTTACAATGCGTCCAGTGAGCAATTCTCCTGGAGAGTCTGCAAAGCGACATTCGACCTCACTTGGTACTGAATACAATTTAGTTGGAGTTAAATCGCAAGTATCTAAACGTGAAGAAGTTACATAATCTGCAGGTTCCATGATGCGAAGGTGCAAGTCAAAGTATAAGAAACTATCAAAGAACCTCACTAGCATGAAACAGCAATCTATTCTGCTATTATTCTATACCTTATAGAAGGGTGGAGGTGGGCTTTAGCAAAGAGAAGTTAAAAAACGCTATATAATAAAAATAAATGATTTGCAAATAGTTCCGCTAAGACTGTAGCGACTAAAATTTTCTACTTTAGTTTGGGTTCATAGCAAGGTCAACAACTTTGTACGAAAGTAACAAAAATTAAGTCACAAAATTTGTGGACTCCTGTAAACTTAATGGAGAATCTTTGAGTTAGATCAATAGAAAGGTAAGATATAAGCCATAAGTCACACCATACATGACAAACAAACGGATGAAGCATTCCTGAAACATTCTCAAAAACCCTGAAAATAAGCGTTAGTTACGTAAATTGCCACAGCACCCTGAATGATGTGCTCCTCAGATATAAGCTATGTTTCCTTTAAGATCTACCCTAAAAATGACGAAATAATGATGAACAGTTTTCAACAAATTTGCAGAAATACACTAAAATAGTCACTTTCAGATGTAAATTACCACCCGCAAGCCTAACAAGATTTTCTCCAGAAAAGGTCCATGGCTCAAAAGGGAACATTGGTCAAAAATGCATTTTAACAATATATAGAACTCATTAAAACATGACATGCAGTTTTTATTTCACGACAAAATCTTGTGTAGTTCTAGAGATATTCACTCCCAAAGTGCAGTGGCTACCATCTTGATTTTTGACGATGTCTTCAAAGCACGTTGCCAAGTTTCACAATTTCCTTAGTAACACATAAACCATTCGTTATTTTCTAAAGTGGATCTTAAACATATTACCTAGATCTGTAAGAAAACAAAAGAGACAGTCCTTCACAATAATTCAATATTGAGTATTTAGGAAAAACGTTACGATAATTGGGTCGCGCTCCAGTGACATCATGCATAATTTTGGCAAGATGGCAGCTGCTGGAAATTGGGGTTGAAGATCTCTTTTTTCGTGAATCAAAAGCTGAATGTTATGTTTTAATGCGCTCTATCATCTATCAAAATATCATTTTTGACCAATGTCCCCCTATAACATACCCAAAATTGCCCCTTAGAATCACACCAAAACAATAGATGAACCATTTATGAAATATTTGAAAAAAAATTTTGAAAATAGCCAATTTTGGACGTAAATTGCCACCCTAGCACATTTTCCCAAGACACGGCACATAGTTCACATTATACGCAGAGTTCCAACCAAAAACGAAAAAATCGGATGCATCATTTTTGACATACTTGGGAAAAAACCCGAAAAAAGGCTTTTTTGGACGGAAAATATCACCTGCAAGTCACACGAGAGTTTTCCCAGTTATGACCCATGGTCAATAATAAAACTACTTTTGCCCTGAAACTTCATACCAAATAGATATTTTTGGCGTGCCTTCAAACCTTGGCGCGTCCTCTGATTTTGGCACACTCTCTTTTATTTGCGGCAATAGCTTCTAAACACTGTGGTTTAGAAGCCCTTGTTTGGAGCAATCCCTAATTTGGTGCACACTGCTTTTTAACCAGCCAAGTGCAATTTTATGATTCTCCTAGAAATGCGTTCCAAACGACAGATAGCACTCAAGAAAATTCTTCTCGTGCCTAAATACATTCTATGAATCATGCAAACTTTAGCTTTGTTCTGTTACAGCAGTTGCTTTTATTGATCTAGGATACAAACTTACCCATCCTTGGTTTCTATCTTTGCTGATAGGCAAAAATACGACAGGGCCCAAAGATAGCACTATGAAACTATTTCTGTTCAATACCATAACAATATGTCAGTCTGAATTCTTCTTATGTCATACGAATTCGAAGCTCGACTCAAAAGTTGGGATATAACTTGTTTGCAGCAATTATGTATGTCTGAAACAATTTTGATGGGCAGAAGTCTTCGTCTTGTCACGTCTTCTTAAGAAAAGTTAAGTACTTTTGTTTGCAGCAGTCAGCAAAAAGAAAAATGGCAGCTTTTTAGACATCGTTTTTATTTATAAGGTATAGAATGAAGGACTTCCATCCATTACCCTAATTTACATTAGGGAAGAGAAAGTAAAATTACTTGATCGCAAAACTATACAAGATCTACGTTTAAGCTGGGACACTATTGTCCTTCTGGGGTTCTAAAACGTTTCTGCCAATAGTGAAAATGAGTTATATTAGACTCACTCCTGGTCGCAAAATCAGGAAAATTAATTCCATGAAAATTTCAGATTTTGTCGCTGAATCGCAAAAATGAATTCCGCGAAACTTTCTTGCACAAAGGTAGCCCAAAGAGAAACTCAACCACAAGTGACCAGTCTGTTTTTCTATGCGCGAAAAAAATAGAGGGCAAGCCAAAAAATTGGGGGCACGCCAAAAATCAGAGGGCACGCCAAAATTGGAAGGAGTACCAGAAGGTAGGGCACGCAGGCGCAGGGGCGTTATGTGCGTAAGGCGCGCAGATTAGGAAAACGCGCAAGAACATAGGCTGCGCACGGCGCGCGTTTTAGTAGACCCGTGAACACATCAGACGCATGTATTCTGAAAGGCATACAACAAGTATGGCATGCACTATAATAAAACATTTCCACTATTATATTATTAATATCTATCTTTTATATCCTCAGCAACGTCAGCTGCTCCTGAGAGAGTGCATTGTGCCTTGTGCATTGATACATTTGCACTACTGCATGATTGCTTCTCTCTTCCTATGCAGAAGTGATGGGTATAATTGTCTCCAATATTCGAATAGTAGGATCTACAATTATGCGATAGAACTGAGCTAAAAATTTTGCTGCAAAGACATCTGAGAGATTGCGGGTCTTTGTGACAATCACAAACCTGGTATCTGAACAGAGCAAAAAACGTATGTACGCACACTTCAAAAGGCAATCAAGATAACACATGAATACATGCAAAAGCAATATCATACTGAACTTGTCAAAGAAAATTCTCCGCAACTTACCATGCATTAGATTTAGTTGTTTATTACAAAACGCACACATTGTTACTTTCCTAATTTTAGGCAGATTTTACCTGAGAATTCCCTGCTTTTCATGACTAAAATCAAATTCCTTGCTCATTCCCTGATTTCCCTGACCGCTGGTTAGGATATATTGGCGAGTGAAGGCTCCAGTGGTCAATTTTTGGAATAACATATGATAAATGTTTCATGCTGAAACTTATTATGCTGTTTTTCGAAAGTCAGATATTTCACCGTACAGTTCGGGTCTTAGTAGCTGACGTTACAACGATTTTATCCCATTTTTGAGTTAGGACACCATAAAAGTATAAAAAAGTGCAGTTATACGAGCCTTTACCCAGTTTTTAGGGAGGGGATCGGCATTTCGAAAACTCCTAATCCGGATATTACGGATAATGTGCCTTTTACAGGTTTTTTTTAACAAGAACGTCCATTAACATCCATCTTGCCATCTTGAGAGCAAGCCTTCGATGATGTCAGCATTTTGGTCCAATGCCAAATAGTTTACCTTTGCCAATAATTTGCATAATTAGTGGCAAGATGGTAGCTCCTGGACTTTGAGACTAAATTTCTCCGAAACTACTCAAGCTTTTGCCACGAAATAAAACCATGTCATGTTTTGTTGAGCTCCATCATCTGTTAAAATTTCATTTCTGACCATTGTTCCCCTTTAAAAGAAGAAATAGGTTAAAAAAAATTCACATTTGCCTCCAACATAAAATAGCGTCATTATGAGTGCACATACCATCACAGGTCATGTAGCAGTCAACCATCTGCACAGGTTCAGGACCACACCAATGTGTATACAAAACCTCCTCATCAGGGTCATGTTTATAAGCACATAAACGACTGCGCCTGTACATGATTCCTGAACCACAATCCGCATCAGCATCAAGAGCCTTGCAAACCGACCACTCGGTCCATTCATCAAGCCAGGAGTAATCATCTGCATAAAAGAAATGTAAACATGTTGGTCATGAGCAGAGAGGATACCGAAAGAACAGCAGAAGTCCGAGGAGAGATGCACGATGAGTGACAAGCATCAAATCTACTTTCAACTCAAATGTCTAAGAGACAAGTGAAATCTGGTGGAGCTATTTCACACTCATCACTTGTCTGAAATCACATGCAACCTTCAACATCAATAGTCACTCAAGCTTCTCTCACCCCACCAATTTAAACAGCTACAAGATACAATGGGAAAAACATACAAGTAGCAAACATATGTAGCAAGTTAATTTCATAGGTAGACTCAGACATCAGTCATCGGGATGGATTCCTTCAATCTGAAGACTGTTCATGTGTTGAAGTTCACGAGGTGTCATATTTTACATTTACACACATGAGTAGGTAAATAATTATGCATGCAAGAGAATTTAGATCCAGAAATGGTGACCTCATTGGCAGCCAATGACACGCAAATTGCTTTTGAAACTTCCAACTTCACAGAATGACTGATGCTAATTCGAATTCAGAACCATGTAAAGATTGGAACGGGAATTTAACGTAAAAGTTTTGGTTGCAGATGTTTATGGCACATGGATGAATAATAGATTTGTGAAGCAACCATGCACCAAATAAAACAAAATGCTATCTTAAACGCAGGATAGACCAGAAGCTAGCTAGCCTGAACTAACTGCATGTTATTACAAAGAAGGTTTGGTATACAAAGGTTGTTGCACAACAATAAAGGAACACTGTTAGGGCACCTGATGACAACATATCAAGCTAACCGTCTAAAAGACAACGGTATGTACCAAACAAGGCTTCGACACATGAAAAGCGAGGAAGTAAAAGAAGAGAAACTTTTTCCTCATACAGTACTGTGCAAAAATAAGGTTTCACTCACCTCCACTTATTTTCCACACACACACACAAAAGCCACTCGAAAACCACTCACTTTTCATAGCATTGTGTGGTATTATGCTGCAGCATAATGAGATACAATGCATTATTAATTGAGCCCATAATTGCATTTAAATAACTTTCAGTATTAACTATTCAAATTTTTTACAAATATTTGCCGGGTTCAGACTGTGCTATTAGAAGCTGATATCAAGGTTCTTATATCGAACGCACAGTCACTCGTTAGCAAAGTTAATAACGAGCAAGCAAAGGTCTGCGCGTTCACACATATCGCGGTAAAACATGCTTGATTGCCATCTGGCCATCTGCTTAATCATCTAGTCGCTGGTTGTCCTATTGCCGTATAGCGAGCTCTGATTGGATAAGTACGTTCTTTTCACGCATAATGCCTGGTACCCACTGGAGGACACGACCGAAAAAACGCGACCGTAGGACGACACGACCAGAGTGGGTACACGACGGTCGTGTCTATTTTTGATTGACAGCTACCTGAAACTCTCGACC
>JAOBRC010794893.1:0-10034 GCA_027575255.1 Scolionema suvaense | reverse complement strand
GACAATTCTATGTTCCGACAAATGTCGGAATATTGCTGTGTCGGAACATCGAGATGTCGGAATATCGAATAGTCACCGTTAGTGTTGCTGCGAGGAGGAACTGTGTGATAAAGCACAGTTATAATACGAAGCAATGTCCAAGTTGCAAGTGTTAAAATCGATTTGTATGAAGATGTCATGCAAAGACAATGATGGTAGCTAGCTACAATGCTAACAATGGTTCTACCAGCAGCTTCTGGAGAAAGAAACCCAGTAGTTGGAGCATTGGAGGGAGTTTTTTTTGTCAATGATCACTCCAGTGGCGAAGGAGTTAGCTAGCGGTACCTATTAGTTTGTGAAAATGACCATAAAGCTGAAGAAATGGTATAAAGCTCTGGTGGTGAAGACAATGAATACATGATAATTGTGTCACGGATTCCATCCATTCTTACCTGATAACAGATGCTCCACCTCCGCATAGCGGGCCTGCTGCCTGTTGGCTGTGCTACTGAGGAACAGAGCACAGAGACCAGGGCAGCAAGCCCCTCTGTGCAAAGAACAACATCTGGCACCAGGTAAATCCAGTCAAGCGATGACAGATCTTTGGAAGCTTGACTTCTGACAAAAGAAGCAGAAGTTGTGGAGAAATGATATAATGCTGTGTTTTGCTTCGCAAACATACTTTGCATTTTAAAATTCCTACGTACTAAGTAGGAAAGGAAGATTTCAACATCATGGCAAAATTTGAGAGCAACTTCTATAACTATCAATACATATATATTGCTTCCCACTACTGACTAAGATGCATGTATTTACTTCATCATTGCAAAACCATTTTTCCTGATCCTTTGTACTTTTTCAACCATTTCCATATTCTCGAAGGATGATCTTGTGCACCTCAAAAACCACAACAGTTGTTCTATATGCTGGTTGTACTTGACCAACAAAGCAACCATGCCAGCCCTAGGTAGTTCACAGAGGGCTATTTTGTTATTGTTGTATGATATTTTGCATTCTAAAGAAAATTTTAATGATTTCAGGGGTCAAAATAAGGTCCAGCAACAGGACATTTCCGGATGAAAATGCAAAACATCCGGATGCTGATGGACACCATTTCTCTAAAACATCCGGACAGTTTCCACTTTGGCACTTGTGTCACCTAATTCTTTATTGGTAAATCTCGATTACATACGCATTGATCGTAAAACGTCTGGATGCTCTAAATTTCCTTATTTTGACCCCTGGATTTTGGTATATGCACCTCAAAAACCACATTCGATTATCATTTTCAGTCATGTGTTTTGACTGGAATTGCGTTTTTTTTGGAAAAGAACTACCAAAAAGAGAGTTGGCCTGCCTGCCGCTCTAAGCTAGGGAAGTTTCTTAAGCTATCGTTTGCAAACTTACGTTTTGTAAATGACCCCACAGCCTCTAAATTCTCAAATTTTATGCAAAAAAATGGATTCAAGATTCGGAAAAAAGGTCATGGGTGCAAAGTCATAAAACCTGAGACCACATTTTTTGCCTTTTGAGTCTGAAGAATTTATCCAGGTCTGCGATAATGCATTTCCCTGATTATTAAAACACATTCACAAAAAGTTAAGATGCATTTTCTGATATTTTGAGATTTGAGGTACTACGTGCTTTTGAGGTACTTCTACCTGTATATCAAAATTTACGTTCTGGTATCACCAAAGTAAACATCTTAGCCAGAATAGGCAGCAGTTTTTGGTATATATCAGAGAAGTTGGGGTAAGCTTTTGTGTCAAATGCTCATAGGGCTCTTATAGATCCGTACCAGAGTTGGCTGGAGATCTCCAGCATTTTCACGAATGAATTGTCTGGAAATCTGCGTCACAACCGTTATTGTGAGGTTTGTGACCCGCAGGGTTTTTTCTAACTGCTTTTGCTTACGGCCGATTTTTAAAAAAACGTTGAGTTTAGGAAACTAAATTTAGAAACATTTGCAAAGCTTTGTGTGGTATGAAAGCATCAAGCCATTGTTTTGTAAAAAATGCTGCAAATATATTCAGTAGAAAAAATACTTTGTCCTCGGGAAGTATTTTCCAGGCATGCACACACTTTACAAATGTCTCTGTCTTGTATGATTAAAGACTCCTGTTCCTATCCAAAACAATGGAATTGGGCGCTTTGTTCTTTATCTACAGTGATTGGTTCAAATCGGGTTTGTTTTGATATACTGCGCATGCATCACTGTTTCAAAACACAAGATGCCATCTGAGATGCCACCACAGACAGTTGTTGTTCGAAGAGTTGTTCGAAGTATCGAAAACAAAGCCGTGAGGACTTGGAAGTCTGTATATTAGTGCTCGTTTTTGTGCTAAGATGCCAAGCCGATAGATCGAACAAGTTTTCGCTATTACATTTGGTTCTCAGTTGCATTGTACTACAGCAGTGGATTTACAAAGGAGCTGGCAACAATCGCAGAGCGAGAGGCAGAAAGTTTGAGCAGTGGCCATCATGAGAGCATGCTATCAGGTTGAGCATTGTGTCGGAAGAGCTCTGCATTCAAATTGTGGTGATCTTTGATTGCTGGTGGTTCAGTTCGTATTTCAATATGCTTTTAAGCAGTGCAAATAAACTTTGTGGAAGGTAGTGTGTTGTGTGGCTTTTGTGGAACGGAATGGTTTCTCGGTAGCATTTGACGATTGACTCTAGGTACAGTGAACATACCTAATCAGAGTTAGCTTGTTGAAAACTACCGCTTGTTGTATTTGCCATTTACTGAAGAGAGTGCTCAATACAGTACTAAGTAGAGCAAGTACTACAGAACAACAACAAAGAGAATCACATCTGTGCTACTGACAGTTTCTTGCACAACCATGAACAATCCTCAGGCACACTGAGCGAAAAGTTTTTAGAATGTGTTGAAAGGTCATTGAGGGAGTTTATTCTTGCATTATCCTATGTACTCTCGAGTCCCCAATAAACGTACAGGTATGTTTAGTTTTTGTCTGGCTACATTCCCCCTTGTATTTTCCTTATTACTTCTTGTATGTTTATTTATTTCAAGCTACTTTTCACTCCTTTACGTTTATTTGCTCCTGTACGTTAATTGCAGAAAAAAGGACTCAACTCTAGATCATTGATTTTTAATCTACTATCACTTATTGCACCTTACGGTGATAGCGTTTACTGCCTACTTTGGTTTTTATGAAAGGATTTCTGTTATTTTGTTCAGTATTTTAGCCTTCAACAACCTTGCTTAAGCATAGTTACTGATATCTAATAATGTTTCATCCAATACTTATATTGATTTTCACTTGATTTCCCTTCCTGCACGTATATATTAGCCTGTACGTTTATTAATTTTCCCTTGATTTTCCTCCTGTACGTGTATATTAGCCTGTATGTTAATTAATTTTCCGTTGATTTTCCCTCTTGTACGTTTTTATTAGCCTGTACGTTTATTAGGGACCTGAGAGAATGTCAACCAATTTCTTTTTAGACACAGATATGCATTGAATTGTTTGTCAGGAAATATCTCTTATTTGGTGGGTGGATACGTCACTTAGATATTAACCTAAGACTGGATGGCTTTTTCGATATTTGGGGGTCAACCCGTTATTCCGACAGATCGATATTCTGACAGATCGATATTCCGACAGATCGATATTCCGACAGTTCGATATTCCGGCAGGTCAATATATCGACAAATTTATAAATATGTGATTTTACAATGGAAAATGACTTACAGGTCAATATTCCTACAGTTCGATCTTCCGACAGTGAAAGGTCATTGTTCCGACAGGTTCACATTTTTTGATGGACATGTCGATAGTTCGATTGATCTGTATTCTGACAGGTCTGTATTCCGACAATTCGATATTCGGACAGTTGTGCAACCAAGTCTAAAAGAAAAGGTGACGCCGCTAGTGATATGGAACAAAGGTACATGGTAGTAAGAATGTCCTCGGGTCCGGATACTTTATTCAGAGAAATTTTCGCCAGAGAAACTTTAATTCTATTCGTGAAAGTTTATTTTGCAAAAAGTTTCTCAGAATAAGGTAAACAACTGAGGTGAGCGAATGTTCAACATATAGCTACATAGCTTAAGCTCATTTTTTAAGGAGTTTATGAAAACATACCAGCAACACAAAACAAAAACGCACGGTGCATATAAGATCTTAGAAAAAATGTCTGTCAAGTTTGATTTGGGTTATATGTTATAAGGAGTAGTTTACAGACCAGAATGCATGCAAACAGACATAGCAGCAACAACGGTGAATGACAGTGTGTCATGCATAGTCGCATCTGTTTGATCTAATGAAAACAACTTTGATAATTAGCACAACCAAAACTAATTTAATGTTCATAAAATTCTCTTGTGTATGTGTAGAGAAAAAAATTCTGGTCTGCATTTTATGTGTTCGAACGCCTGAAGTGGTTGACTTGCTATCATTTATTTACAGATTGCTAGAAAAGATGACAATGCAGAAAAAATTGTATGGCTGTTTGTGTTCGCATCCAGTTTTAACCCTACCTACAATCCCAGTCAAAATATTTTGGCACGCATGCACATTTTTGCCATGTTCCGTGCGCGAGTAAGTGAAAATAGGACGACAAGTACCGAGCCGCAAATCAGGGCGGGAGCTGGGTTTGTGTTTGAGAGACTTACTATTTCTGACTTTTGAAAAATCATGATTTGGCATTTCTAAGGTGTGTGCAGGGTATGGTAGGGCTTGTTTTACGGCAGGGCTTGTTTTTTTTTTATTTGTTCAGTAGTTTAGAGAGCAAAGGGCGTGGAGGGCGTCTTTATACACAATGGTTTTGTTTTGAGACAATAGGAATGCATAAGTTAAATGTGTAAATTAAAAATGATGTAATGATGCAAATTTATGGCATATAGATTGCGTTTTATGCACAAATATGCTACTCAGGGCACTATGTTAGGTCAATGCAGAAGTTTGAAGGCAAAATAAGGTTTTTTGACACCTAAGACATGTATGACCATTTCCGATTGCCTTTAACAAAAGAACAATAGAACAATGTGATTCACACGTACAACTTTGAAATTTTTAGTTCAGATGATGCCTTGATAAATTTTATGCATAGTCAGCAAATACTAGCATCTTTGTTTGCTACCCCTCCCCTCCACCAGGCTAAGTAGGGTTGCACCCTTTTTTAAAGTACGAGTAAATCAAAAATGAGCCTCAGTCGGTCCTTAACCCTACAGAGTATGGACTTTTTCAGGTAGTACAGAGTATGGAGGGGGGGCGGTGAATTCCATCCCGCCCCCTGCTAACTTCTGTAATAATATTGCCACATCAACAAAACTTGGTAGAGATAAAGCAGAACTTCTCGTAACACTATTTCAGGACTGAAAATGTCCTTGGTGTATTGCATTTGGATGCTACAAGTGATCATTGGGTAGTTATCAGTGCAGATATGGGTTTTTATAGATTTTATAGATAGATAGCCACGCCAATTTTTTTAAATGAAAGCTAAGTAAATTTGTGGAAAAATCAACAAAAACCAAGCCCTTCATGCTTGGCAAAATTTTTTTACACGAGAAAAACATGCAGGGGGTGAATTCCACCCCTCCTCCATATTCTGTAGGGTTAACCCTATTCAGGCCGGGGTTGTGCGAATCAAGCCACAAAAAGTTTTGAACAATTGCTGCGGGTGAACGAAACGTGCTAAACACGTGATAATTGGTGACTTTTGCTGAAGTTTTTTTGCAGAACAAGAATATAAAGCCATTTTTGGTCAAAAATGTTTCGTTCGTGGAGTATCGGTCCATTTTTGGGAGGTGCCCGGCCTAAGTAATTTGCTTTGGACATGGATTTTTTTACTCTCTTTAAGAAGAGATGTTAGATATGATTGCAAATACACAAAAATAGTGGTCAGTACCCATTTCGGTGGCGAAAAATTGCGATTTTTACGAATTTTGGCCAACATCATGACGTTAGCATAATAACAGGGGAACAAAAACTTTTACTTACCATTTGATATAACTAAGATAGATGCATCTTTTGTACTAAAGGGCTTTGTTAGATCTTGCTTAGTTACGAAGATATGGCGGGTGGCGTGATCCACCCCCTCCCGAATTTTAAAATACCCCGACTAGGTTATGAATAGGGTTAAATTTTTGGCAATTCCAACCTCAACTGGTGCTTAGCTGGTGCCTATGTAAATCATCTACAAAAATCATCAAAATTGGTCAAGGCTTCATGTGAACCTGTCAGACTTTTGCGCTGTGTAAGCTCTTGGTTTTACAGGAAGCATTGAAATTGTTGTCTTTTGAACAAATCAAGAACTGTTTTTCACGGAAGGCTTAATTGAGAGAAAAAAAAAATTAATTGAGAGAAGAAGTGAGAGCTTGAGGCTGTGGTGGTGCTTTGCTGGTGCTTAGATATTTAATGATATTGAGGCTGATGGTGCTTATAGCCCTGGTGCTTATGAAAGAAAAAGCGTGTAATAAAGCAGTCACAGAATTTGAATTCATGTACCAGGATATTAAGAGTAGAACTGAGAGGTCAAAATTCTGGACTTTTTTCAAAGAACAGACATTTGTGCATCGATCAGTAGCAAGTTTGCTGCTCCAAATACTATGGTTAAGGAGTTATGCCCTTTTAATTATAGCAAAAAATGGCAAAAGTTACCAAGTCATTTTTTCTGGCATTGCAGAGTCTGAGGGTTAAGTTTTGGCTTGCACTTTTATAAACATTGTTCCCATTGAAAAATGTGTGTTTGCTCACCGAAACTGGCATCGAAAAAAGATGAAGCAGAAAGTGGAAAAAAAATAGAGCTTTTACCCTATCTGACGCTGGCTCTTTTAAACTTCAAAACGAGAGGGGCAGTGCCCCCGTCCTACTTTCCGTTCTAGAGTAGCTATGAAGCTAAAACTTGGCAGTAAGTTCCCTTTACCCTAATAGACTTCATAAAAGCAGATAGAATTGTTTCTCACCCCAGACTCCTTGACATATAATGTCATCATGAGTAAAGCAAATTATGTTTTGCCCAACTTTGTTCAAAATTCACAATTTTGCCCATCAAACCCCAAAAATTGCGTCACATTTGATGAAATTTGTTTTATTGACTTTTTTTTTAACCCTATTCCTGCTGGGGGGTGGCTTCCGCCAGGTTTACGTTTTGATCGACATAGAATTGTTTTGGCTACACATTTTTAGCCCGTCTTTGGTGGCTTTTCATAGTTTATTATACTGAATACGATGGTATAAGTTTAATTTCCCATTTGTGAGTCGATTTGGTACAGTAGAGAGTTTTGCACAAGGCTTTGGGTCGAAAAATACCAAAAAAGCTCCCCAAAATCGGACTCATCGTTCTTTAGAATTTCTTACTGCACCTCCAGCATAGCCTCTGAAACCACCATTTAACTTTTGTTGCACTCTTAAGGGACTTATTCAAAAGATATAGGAGTATTTGGAGCAACAGACAATGTTAAGACATGCTGCAGGTGGCAAACGTTCTTAGGAGTCAATTTCCTTCAAAGTGACGCCAAATTGACAAAACCTCAAAAAGTGTACCTCACATAACTCTCACCTGAGGTACATCTAGGAAATCAGAAAACCTCATTTTTAGTTTGGTGGACTCATTAAAGACTGTTTTAAGGTACTGTATTGGTTTCATATTCTGACAGGTACTTACGGGGCCTGGCAGAATCCCCCTCCCCCCGGCAGTACACCAGCCAAAAAAGCCCGGCAGGAATAGGGTTAACGTTTTAGATTGTATTTCCTATATTCCAACGGAGAAATTTGAAGTTTTTTAGTTTTCAATTTTCCGGAATTTTCGACCCTTGGAAGCATGCCTAAATCACGTGACCCGTTGACCCAAAATGTGCCAAATTTGGTCAGAGTACGTATCAATAAATTCTATAACATCAAAATAAAGCTTGGTTTGCGAAAAGTTCCCCCCAAATTTTTCTCTACGATACATGGTCAGGGGGCCAAAAAGCCCCCTAGCCCACGTCAGATAGGGGTAACAATTTTTTTTGTACAAAGTTACCTTTTTCGTTTAATATGGAAAATTCTTGACTATGCTCCTACCTTTGACCTGTAAATGAACACTGATTTTTAGCATGTTTCGAGTCAAATTGATATGCCTAACCCCTCAAAATCGAAAATATTAACCCTATACCCCGGGGGAGTCATTTTTGCTTGAGCAACGTTTGATTGCTCATAACTCCACTTCAACATTTTATGATTTTTAGAGACACTTATCAGGGTCTCAAGAAATGCTACTACCGAATTCTCCATTTTTCGTCCATATTGGTGGCGCATCAATATGTATGACCAATATAGCAACCCCGCCATAAGTAGTAACAGTAAGTAACAGTCCCCATGGAATGGCTTATGTCACTGCAACTTAGATGTGTCCAACACTAATGACAGGACCGGATAATCACAATGACAGGACAGGATAATTATAGGTGACACTACTGCTGAACATCATGGCAAGTAAAAAATTGAACACACTCGTCAGAATTCTTCCTTTCGGCGGCTACGTCACAGACTTGACAACCCACAGCTATGGCTACCATTTTTGAGGTGATGCGGCGCGGCGGACCGATGAGGATTTGACCGTGAATTGGGCGAGGTCGCCGATGTTTTACCAAATTATATACACTTAGCAACTCATAACCGCTAATCACAAAACAGCCTGCAATGAATAACATTGTTATTGGTCTTACAAGTCTGCAATGATAATTCGGCTGAAGTTAAGCGATTCCGATAATATTCATTGTGTTTCACAGGCTACTGATGTTTTTTGACTGAGCGGCAATGGCGACCGAGGTCTTCCAGCACCTCTTTCAAGATGGCTGCCGAGTATGGTCACGTGACTTTCCGAAAGGGAGAATATTTAGTAGCTTTAAATACATCACAAGATAGAGCTTGTATCAGAGATGTGTTACTAATGGTACAACTCTGGTTAGGTGAAGGCAATGTGGTTTTTGTTTAGAGGCAGTTGAGCACAATATGTCGGAATATCCATCTGTCGGAATATCGATCTATCGGAATATCGACCTGTCGGAATATTGCACCATATGTCGGAATATTGACCTGTCCGAATATCGACCTGTCGTAATACAGACCTGTCGGAATATCGATCTGTCAGAATAACGACATGGACCCGATATTTGTTCTCCATGGGATTACCAAATGCATTTGCTCTGCAAAATCAACAAACATTATGAAAAATGTTCTCGAAGTTTCTATTCAAGGCATATGTTTTTCTCAATCGTCACATCATTAATGAGCGATATCATTCAAACTGTCTTTCTAGGGCAGGATTTACATTTTTTTAGACCTGTGTACAGGCTAGGGGAAATATGCACCTAGAGGTGGAAAGCTCAAGGACAGTTGCGACGAAAAATGCTCAAAAGATCTTCTGTGGTCGTGTCCGATAGAGTTTAGTTCATTTATGAGCTTGCATGTTTGTAATATTCACCCGAAAAAGTGGTTTGCTTTGTTGAGGGATGCCTTTGTTTATTACTCTTCTCGTAATATTCTATCAATGCATAATACTTCTGGAATAGGAAGACCAAGTATAACGTTTTAAGGGGTGCAACTCTTAAAGAGGATGACCATTGCATTCATCGTACTTCGTTCTTAAAATCGAAAAGAATTTTATACCTCTGCAATTCTCTTTATTTTCAGTATCAATGTGTATTCCTGTCAGCAATTTTTCTCATAGACTTTATGACCAACAGTTACCGAGCAATAGCAGTTTTTGGTTGAAATGTGGAACGCTGATTTTTCAGTCGTCACAATATATAAGTCAAGTATGCATTCTGTTCGATGCTTGTGCAAGCTTGTCAGTTTTCATTGACCCACTGTTTTGAGCACTGTCACAAAGCGTTACACATATGTGACTCTCCGTGCGAAAACCCACCAATTGCATACCCTGAAAACGTTACAAGAACGTTTCAAAAGTGTTTCAAACCGTTACAAATCATTTCAAATCGTTTCATAGCATGCTTGAGCGACATGTTCGCAAACTTGTAATAGTAATAAACACCGAAAGCACTTGCAAAAACGGTAAAAGATGCATGTAAACGCATTGTAATGTAT
>JAOBRC010794782.1:0-10035 GCA_027575255.1 Scolionema suvaense | reverse complement strand
AAATGAAAAATGTGATCACGATCCACATAGGAATGAAATGACTTCGACGCTCACAATTTTTGCTGGTGTTGATTGACAGTTGCCTTTTCTTTGATTGCCAGATCTTGAAATAAATGTATCCATACACGGAGACACAAGTGATGAAAAAGAGACAAAAAGCGACCGACCATAAGTATCTGACAGTGGTTACTAGCAAATCAACATCTTCGAGAACAGAAACTAAATACACAGTCAAGCCAACAGTTATTCCTGTAACCCATATCAGACAAATTGCAAGCTTTATCTTGCAAAGTGTAACAACGGCAGTATAGCGCAGATTCAGATATATCTCCAGGAAACGATCGATAGTCAACAAAACCAGGATCCCTACCCATGATAAGTTTAAATACATAACGATCACCATCAGCTGGTCTTGTACCTTCTCATCAACGGGATACATCCCAAGTGGAACAGTCACTCCAATTGAAACAAGAAATACCATTTCAGTGCCACTCAAATGAAGAAGAATGTATCTCTGATTGCGTTGAAAGGAAGAGACATTTCTCAGCAAATAAATTCCCATACCATGAAGAACAAGACCACAAATACTTGTGAGAACTATGCCAGTGACAATCACAGGACCCCACACATCAAAACTGCACATCTTTCATGAATGTGTTATGGTCATAATGTAATGCCTACAATTATAGGAAAAATGAAAGGTAATTTGCAAATGAGACAATGTAAAATAGGCCCAAGGTTAAAATAATTTATGAATGACTTCATAAAATCCTGTATTCTCCTACAAAATCCTATATTCCCTAACAAAATCTAGGGTTGCCTCAACAAAATCATGTGTTCTCAGATAAACAAGAGAATCCATTGTAACAAGTACACTAAAAGAAATAGTGGGCACAATGATGCTTGAATATTGTTAGGTTATATTGCAAACATTCCATGCTTTATATCTCCTCCAGGAACTCACTTTCCAAACATCTCATGTAGGTGCAGGCAACTAGAAACTCTAATCATAAGTTGCAGCTTAGATCCGCATGAGTACATAAAGGCAAAGAAAATGCTGCATACAGATAAGAAACTTTTCCCGCAGGATAAACAGTAATGATTTAGATAAATGATAAATTGAAGCGAAACAAGGATTTATTGTATTATTGCATTTCGCCTCATACAGTGTACTAAGTAAAACTTAAGCAAGATTTAAAGTTACAAGGAACTGTTACAAAATCATATTGCTCGTCTAAATCATCTGGATCATTGGTGATCAGTAGGATCACCCAGCAAATTTTGACACTTATCAGCACAGAAAGGAAGAATAACTCATGAAGATCCCCACATTTTCACCATCCACATTGACTCAAAACAGCCCAGACTTTTTTGCATATCAAAATATCATGGTGGATGGGGGGGGGGTGGCATATTGTGCTCACAGCCTTATTTGACACTTACAAGCAAAAGACAAAAAAAAAATGCAAACAAAGAGAAGGCAATTATTTTGTGATCAAGTAACCTATATTCTAAAGTTTTAACCAAAGTGAGATAATTAGGTTGCCTTGGAATGTTTGCTGACATCATCAAGCTTGCACACTTATGATCTTGGTTGAACAGCCAAATTTTGCTGGTGGCACGAAATTTAAGACCCAGTCTCCTCAAATGACTTAAAATTCAGGAATTTGAATTCAAAATATCAAATGAACATAAACAACGAATTAGTCCGGTTTTACTGCTTCTTTTAGCCAATCATTCATCAAAATAAAAATGGGCAAAAATTGGCTAAAAATGACTTTAGTTAGCAGAAACAATGAGCAGCGACGATGTTATCCTTGTGGGCACAATCAGCTCCCATGAGGGTTAAGATAAAGGAGTTGCGATACTTGTTGTTCACAACCTATAAACAGCTCATACATCTGCACTGCTTCCTGCACTTGCTAAAACTCACAAGGTGAGAGGTAGAATCACTATGAGCTGGTACAAACACATACAACTTGTCAGGTCTGGCTCAAATGAAGCCTGGTCCCACCACCAAACGACAAAACATAATAACATGACCAGGGCAGGGCTAACCTCAGCCCCTCGATGTTATTGACTGCAATGGCCTGCCCTTCAATTTTCAAAAAGAACAAGATCCTTAAAAAAATATGAACAAAGCAGCCGTTTTCTGGAAACCAAATGTATACCCTGCCCTTCTAGAACGCCTAGCTGAGAGAGACCTGGGAGATACCAGGCAGCTGCTAGCCTCCAGTCGGAACATGATATGCAGCGTCCTCGTAAGATCAAATTTGATTGGCAGCAGCATACAGAATCATGGACAGAGACGTGGGATTGATTTTTTTTTGCCCCAAGCGACAGCCCATGTTGCACATATATTCTTGACCCGTCCTACGCTTAGCATGTATTTGGCAATAAAGTTGAATCGATTTCAGCATAATGCTATCTTGGGCTTAGTTCATTCAGTTCTCAATATAAACATAACAAACCAAGATGATATCAGTAGAAAATGGCAGCTCAAAAAGAAGATGAAAAATTTGGCAGAATGGTTCGCCGATTCCTTGCATTGTATCTCCTATAACCAGGTAGTACAGATGCCTCTTACGTAGGCAAAGTTCCCAAAACATCCACAAATCAATACAGAAATTCAAACCAGTTCCAAAATTTTATAATCGTGGGAAAGGCAAACAATTTAAGTCTCACCACTAAAGCACAAGTGTATACCTTTTATTGGTTTCCCTACTTCAAAAACCAAAATAGCCTGAAGACAATAACAACACAAAAATAAGTCAGTGTTTCTAAACCATGTATACTATCGCATTGAAAAAATCCTTGAACAAATATAAAAAAATCTGCAGCAACATTGCAACAAAAAACATTTACCAAAACAATCTACATACAAATGTGCAATTTTAAAGGCGCTACAGGTCCCAATAAAAACTATTCCACTTCAAATATCAAAATCCAAATATCAAAATCCAACTCAGTCAACAAATATCACGACTTAGTCTCTGTTAAATATATGTTTCTACCCTGTCCCTGAAAATATACACACTAAGCATATAAACCACAACTAATTAGTTCGCAAAACAATGATGACTCCACGTCAACACAGAGAAACAATTAAATAAATAAATTGGGCACATAGATAAATGACCAGTTTCAGAGGAGTATATTTTAGGTGCATAGGACCTTACCAAAATGCAAACAATCAATAAAAATGTTCTAACAGCGAAAGTCAGAAAATTATTAAGTAACACTGCAAAAGATTGAAGCTGAGATGGAATGATTGATTATTCCAACCCCTCAAAATCTCAATCATTCCATGATCTGCAAGTACTTGGAGTCATCAGAATGAAAAAGTGGGAACATTGCACACAAACTTACAGCACCTAGGGTCTCTACCAACTTAAAAGGTGATTTGTCTAAAGGTTTCCTAGAGAGTTTTGGAAGAGAGTGGATAAAGTTTAAACTGAAAGTTTGAGGTGTTCTGAGCTTGGTAGATATCTGATTCTCAGGGGGGTAGTCAAATTTAGGGGAGTGGATATAAGGTGCAATACAATGTCACTTCGAATCAATCAATTCACAGCACATGAACATCATTCAGCACACCCATTACAGACCCTGTGCCAAACCACAGCTGACAAAATAAAACAAAAAAACATGCATGAATGCGCAGCACATAAACTAAGCCTTTGCATGAACCACTGCATAGAAATGCTGCAATTTGAACGAAAAATTGTTGAGTACAAGAATTCATTATCAGTGCTGAAGTCGTGCATACCTGTTGCGCTCTCAGAAAACAATAAGAATGTGCGAACTAATCCCCTAGCCATCCAATCATGTATCCACGCTAATTTGTTATGCAAGACTTCTCCTGCCAAGGGCGCTCGAGATACTGACCAATTTGAAGAGGAATAAAATGCCGGGGTCAAAATAAGGTCCAGTAACAGGATATTTCTAGATGAAAATTCAAAACATCTGGATGCTGATCGGGGACAATTTATATTAAACATCTGCATCGTATCCACTATGACAATAGCATCACCTACTTCTTTATTGGTAAACCTCTACTACATACCCATTGATCGTAAAACATCTGGATGCTGTGAATTCCCTTATTTTGACCCCTGAAATCCGTACTCTACAATAGATATGCGGCAATAATTATTTTAATGGCTATGAGGTTTGCTTAAAGAATGATAGCCCGACAACCGAACTATCTCACTCCTGGTTAAAAAAAACTTGAGTTACTTTATCACAAAATGCTGTTGTCTTCTCTTTATCTGCATTTTATGGCATTTACAGTACATGCCAATGGCTGCGGGTACAATCTGCCCCTCCCCAAGTACTGTAATTGCAACAAAGTCCAGGCTGTTTAGGGTTAACATATGACGAGATGGCAAAGAATCAATCAACATATAATGCCACATGGATTTGCGTCACAAGCAATTTTCTACCATGGTACCAAATTCTTTAGATTGAAACTTTATCAATACAAAATTAGTCACTTTTGCAAGATAAAATTATGTGTTATGGAATACCAAAAAAAGTAGTGCAAATTCACTATTCTTAGAACGCTTGATTTTCCCAAGAGCTACTTGCCATCACAATAATTATCTGTTGGAAATTATGCGCAATACAAATTTTTTTTACGAGTTCCTGATAAAGAAATTTTTGCAAAAATAAGCTAATTAAAGTAGGTCGATGGTAAAGATAGAAAGTCAACTATATAAGCTAAACATGACGCAGAAACAGAAGCATAGTCCACACGAAGGAGAACAGAGAGGTAAATTACAAGCGTAGCTTGCTTGTATTCACAAATTCTAGAAAAACAGTAACTGATGCAAATCTGATCTGCTACCTATGACCTTCTCATAGTTATCAAAATAATAGCAAATTCATCTAAAATAAAATGATTCATTACGTTATTATGAGAAGCCTTCGTTAACATACCACACTACTGTTGGTTGGTGACCATTCGAACTAGGTATTGTGCGGCGTGGCACGATAGGAGTGGATGATAACTCTGACATCTTGCACAGTCGGATGAAATTTTTCCGCAGCTTCTTATTCAGAAATATATACACTATCGCATCGACACAAAAACCAACATTGAATATAAATCCCATTCCACCGTTCTTAAGTCTTTCGTTTACGCTAGGTTCATTTGATGATCTACTGAACACAATCATAGGTATCATAAAGAAAATGAAAAATGTGATCATGATCCACAACGGTACAAAATGACTTCGGCGAGCAAACGTCACACTAGACCGAACGTTAATCGACAGATGTCTTTTCTTCGTCTGCCGAATCTTAAAATAAATGTATCCATAGACAGAGACGCAAGCGATGAAAAAGATGCAGAAAGCGGCCGACCATACATATCTAACAGTAATGACAAGCAGATCAATATCTAGGAGAATGGAAACTAAAAATGCCGTCAAGCCAGCAGTTAGTCCTGCAACCCATATCAGACAAATAGCGTACTTTATCCTGCGAAGTGTGACCATGGCAGTATAGTGTAGGTTCAGGTATATTTCCAGGAAACGATCGATTGTCAGTAAAAACAGAATCCCAAGCCATGATAAGTTCATATACATAATAAACACCATAAATTTATCTTGTAACTCTTCATTTTCTGGATACACCTCCAAGGGAATAGTCACTCCAAGTAAAACAAGGAAGAACAGTTCTGTAGCACTCAAGTGTAGAAGAATGTATCGTTGGTTACGTTGCAAGGAAGAGACATTTCTTAGCAAATAAATCCCCATGCTGTGGAGAATAATACCGCATACACTTCCAAGAGCAATGCCAGTGACGATCAAAGGGCCGCACACATCGAAATTACACATGTTGGACGAACATGAAGGTCATTGTGAGTTGCCTGCAATAAGAGTGAAGATAAGAGTAGATCTATAGCGACAAATGCAAGCAGCAAAGTAGAAAAAACAAACTTTGATAAAACACACCTTATCATTATTTGGTGTATCACCAAGTGATCATCGCCAGAAAAAAACAAAATCTGTACCCTATACTAACGTCCACAGCAACACACAACACTAAGGGAACAGAGATAGTGGTTAAGCCAACGAAGCAACATAAACCTGGCCCAATAGATTGTTCCATAAATTCCCGATAGAACCTTAGGCACAATGAATTACGGGATGGCAATGGACTAAAAACCTTCTGCCAATAGTATCGTAAAGATTCGATTAAGCCCCATCCTTCGATTAAGCCCCATCCTTCGAATAAGCCCCCCCCCCCTTGAATAAGACCCTACCCCAAAATCCATGTCTGACAAATAAGCTCCCGGGGGGCTTAATCCAGTCTTTATGGTAACCTCAAATTTGATACTGGCAGAAACAAGTTTCTTTGGTAACTATAATAATCCCATTCGGCTTTCATGCCAACTGACAATCCTGCAATGGATTACAGGATCAGTCTTCAGTTTGTCATTTGTGATGTAGTCCACAGATTTGTAGGACATGAGGAAAGGGAAAAAAGGACTAATCGTGGTCATAACACCATCCAAAAAGCATAGAACACTGGTTTGCTTTCCATTTGCGCAAATCATGGAATGTACAGTAAAATGTTTAGCTTTCCTCCATAATAGCATCTGAGTAGCCAGCTCGCATGCTCTGCGTGAAAAAAGTTCTCAGACTTGGTTTATACAGCTGTGCCGCGCAGTCTAAATGACTCAACTTATCGCAAATAGATCAGTTTGGTGCGGCATGACTGACTAAAACGGAACGGATTGACTGTCAGGCAGAGTAGAACTGAGAGACACATACCTCTAGTCATGCGGCATGGCAAAACTGGTACGTGCTTATTCAGTCTCTAATCAATGAATTTTACAGCGTGGTGTGGCATGGCAAGCATAGAAGTTGAAGTCAAACTCGCTGAACCAGATATTGTCAGATTGGCACCGCACGGCGGTGCTGTATAAATGTACCCGGACGGTGCCTGATCACATTAGATACAGATCCCCATTACTGAAATAAACAAACTTGGCCAACTATTTCTAGTTTGCGTCAGGTGTTCTTATAACGACCTCAGGCCCATCAGTTTGTATTGAATCTGTACACTATAAGCTGTGAATAATTGATTAGTTTGAAGTGACTGGTGGTTTTATTCTCATTATGGCACATTTTAATTATCTGGAAGAGTGCCCCGGCTTGAATGAGCGCCCCGGCTTGAATGAGCACCCCTCTCGACAGCAGAGAAACTTCATGAGCACCCCAGCTTGAATCAGCGCCCCCGTGAAACCAGAAAAAGGGGCGCTCATTTGGAAATTTGTAATGTATGATGTGCATAGGCGCTCACCCAGATAGTTTTTAACAATGACGAACAAGATAAGAATTATCTTCAGTCAGATATTCGGTTTTTGCTTTTCATAATAGGGCAGTTTACAAACACGAACGAGCATGAAGAAGCCAGAGTTCTTTATTTTTGTACTTTGTTTTGGCTGGAAAATGTTCACTATTACAAGTACGTACTTTGCACTTTTTTGTAATGAGCGCCCTGGCTTGAATGAGTACCCCAACTGAAAGGTAGGAAATTTAATGAGCACAGTTACGAAAATTAACTAACTCAGAATGCTGGTAATGGCAACAGATCAAGCAAGCAAGCAATGCGCAGTGCACTTAGTTTGTGGAGCAGCCAACATCTGAGATGTTCCTGTTTACCCAAAGGATTCTTCACAATAATGATAAAGCAATTGGATATAAGAGGCAATAGTCATGACATAGATCTGAGGCCATCATATTAGATCAGAAACTTTGACGTTGTTGAACCTCTCCTACTTTCCTTTCTGACAACTTTAAGTAAGAGCCATACTGCTAGAACACTCACACCCAAAGTCGTGTAAGGCCGAACCTTGTGAAGAGAGTTCCAAAGCCCTTGAGTGGTTACTTGGCAACTTGGACAACTCTGAAATTATGCCTAGTACAATGCAGAACTAACAACTCTATATGCTTTTGTAAACATAACTAAATTCAAAATTATTTCCCTGGCCTGATGAAGTAAAAGTGGTGTCAATCACTATTTCATACTTCCTGTTCATACCGCAATATCTGTCTGCTTCTTTACTCAAAATTGTGTTCTCCAGAACATAGTCCTAAACCTTCTCAAATAATTGCAGATAGCTTCCATAATTTAGATAAGTCCATATTGATGAAGTTGGTCACTATCCCTTCTCTGCAGTCCTTCTACGTCAGTACAGTCATCATAACACTTTAAACACGGCAGCAACATTATGCAGAACTGTACTTGCATCAAACAAAACACTATGAATAATAACTTCAAAGAATGCATAGTTGCATGCTTGATGAATCTTACCAGAAACCATGATTGCAAGTAGTAGTATCAGGATGCTTCCTTGGTGATGTCTAAAATGATCTGTTGGCTGACATGGACACAAAATGTCTCCAATGTGTGTGCATTAATACTCTAAAACAAAAAATGAATAGAAAGTGAGAAATTTTACAATAGAATACCATAAAGGAAGCATGGTACATACAAAGAGCCAACAACAAACGCATGCATAATCATAACCAATCACTATCTTCTAGCAATGGTGCTGTCCAACACCAACAAATATGTGAGAAGCTTTAAGCAAAAGCCCCACGCAAAGCCTACAGAACACACACACACACACACACACACACAAAAACAATTGCAGAATTTTTCCTGAAGGTAGGTTACTTCGTTGCCTAGTTCTAGTAAAAAGTGTACAGCTACTTTATCCCTTCCCGTGCCGATCCCGACTATAGTCGGGATGGCATGGGGAGGGCATTAAATTGAACTGGGACCTCTAGGTGGACACCTAGGAGCGTCGCGACCTATGGTTCCAGTTAGAACCCGAACCAACAAAGTTAACCCATTCAAAAACTACTTCAAAAAATGGCCAAATCTGGTGAAAACCGGCTTGTAGGCTTCGCATGGGAAGGGTTAAGTTCATAGCAACAACAACATTGCTGCTAACATTATTGGGAATCAGGTATTATCTTTGCAGAATACCCAAACTTTCTCAATGATCCAAAATTAATCACAGAGAAAATGAGGAAGGGGAATATCAACCCAAAATTATCATCAGGTGTCAGTACTTCAATCAAAACTGCTCTGTCTGATTGAAGGATTCATGCCCAATTCATAGCCACAATACATTAACTGTAATGCACAGCATTGTTTTCCATGCAAATAACAAACTGAAAATACAATACTCTCACGTGAGCAGTCACCAAGTACATAACAGAAAACATTGAGAAAAAAGCATTCTGATCAATACTCAGATATATTCATTTTCACCATAATTCTAAAACTATAAAACTTCCTAATTCTATACAACATTGTTTACACCGATGATAGTTACACAAAACCATAACAAGAAACTATACTTTCTTTTAGAAAGAAGAATTACAAGGGAAACCACTTAAGAAGATTATAAGGAAAGGAAATAATAATAACAAATATGCCAGACAAAGGTTTTTACAACTTATGGGGATGCTCTGATAGATATCATTGAATATAAAGATTTTTACCTAATTGGTCAAACAAAGCAAATAGTGTGCACACCTCTGAATCTGAAACAGTTAAGCTACACTTGCAAACAGTAATAAGATGTAGCTATTTTGAAGGCAAATTTTTGATTTCTTTATTCTATAATTAAAAGTGAGTAGAGCTTTTCAGCCCAAAGAAATATTTTACTTTCCTTCACTTTTACATTTTTATCAATAGGAATCTCAATAGCAGCATGAAAGATTTGGCTATATACTATATTTTCAGATGTACAGCTAAATAGGCGTATGCCATGCATTGAAAACATGATCTTCATAACTCAGAGAAAGAAATCTGACACCATATAATTCACCAGGACAATGCCAGTTAACAGACATATAGAATGTAAGATAGAAAGCAACTATAGTTTTAGATACTTGATATGAAGAATCAATGGAACTGCGAAGTAACAAATACAAATCATGAAGTGCCCCATAAAAGGCACACATGCATCCTGTATCATTAATTCTAACCCCCAATTAACTCAACTTC
>JAOBRC010794671.1:0-10036 GCA_027575255.1 Scolionema suvaense | reverse complement strand
AGTAAATAAACATTTCAGAGAATTCGGTTATTTAGGTGGTAGATGGGCACATAATCGGAAATTTGACCATTATATGATTTTGGTCGTACATCAATCTTCAGCCCTTCCAAGCAAACAAAAAAAAATGTAAAGAATAGACTTATACTTTTTTTCGTTTGTTTCATGTAAACGTTTCCATGGATGTGGTTTTCAAATGATAGTTCTTTTAGTGCCATTTTTTAATTAGGAACAACGTTAATGTTCCTGGAACCAAAACCATACGAAGAACAAATCCGATAATTTTATGTTTTGCACACGTTAGAAATCCAAAACAAACAATTTTTAGCCATGTTCTGTGTTTTTTTGAGCAATACAATTTCTAAATTGGCACATAACATGCATTTTGAATTATGGGCTATATAAATGGTCTTGTTGCTGGCTGGACCGCACGACCTTCAACACGCAATAAACGTCAATCCAACCAGGCCTTTTTATGAACTTTTTGTGAGGAGTGCATCATGGGACAATAATGATATAACATTTCGTCAAGTGCAGTGATTTTGCAGAGCAAAGTAAACAAAAAGCACCAAAAAACAAAACATGGTAAATCATCTAACAAAAACCCTGGGCGTCCATTGAACTTTTTAAGTCTAATGGGAGGCATTCGTTCAAGGGAGGGGGGGCGTTCACAAAGGGAGATTCTCGTGAAAACTATTGTAACAATGAATGCACCCATGGGTTGATTTTGCAGTAATCAACGAAGTAAGTAAACGTTAACTTCTTGCATTTTCTACTGCACAAAATTAAACAGAAGAATCGATCTTCATATTCCAATATCCATTCTCCTTCCTTCTCTTTCAAAGATGGTTCTTTAAAAAATTGTTCTTAAACATTATTTAATAAGACACGATAATGTTACTATTCTTTAAATTTACGGATCAGGTCTTAGAAAGTGATGCTAAAAAGAAGTGACGATTTGTTTGACGATTTATGGTATGCTATGCCATATCTTAGTTGCGTTTAGTTCCTTCATGTTCAAAAAAATAAAGTACATGAATAAACCTTGCTTTTTAACCCAATTTACACTGGGCCTAGAAAGTTACGATTTTCACTGGGTAAATGGTTAAGTTACCCCCTCCCCCCAACCCTAACTTTTTAACAAACCATGGTCAAAGCGTGAAATTTGACACTATGTTTCAGAAACATGTGTAGTTTCAGTTGGCCAGTTTGCTAAAAAGTCCAAATTTTGCCGACGTCAGCAAAAATTTTCGCCGACGAGGGCGAAATTTTGAGAAATTTCCCCAAATTTTAACGGACCATGAAATCTGAACCACTGAAATTTGTTTGAACCCTATTTCACCTGGGGGGGGGGGGGGTAAAAACTACCCCCCCAGGAAAAATTCTTAAATAAAAAAAATTGGGGCAGGCTGAATTTTTCACCGAACCAAATTTAGTTGTGCATGTTCTGACCAAATTTCGCGTGCCAAAAGGACCGTCGGTTCACGAACAATGGGCCTTTTGTCATCCCTGTCTGGAGCTATTTTTATGTTGATTCAATGATTAATAGAAGCATACAGACAAATGAGCAGCTTTCCTAGAAATAACTTTACCACCACAGGAAAGAGCAACTAATCTGCTTTCTAACAAGTGGTCAACCAGCCTGTAAGAGTTATTAGTTCTTATTTTACGTCTGTTCTGTCTCCACTTTTTTCCTAATTTTCGTTAAGTATTCATGAAAAATAATGACGTCAGCAAAAAATTAGCAGTTATTACAGGTGGTTCTCTACATTTTTAGCAAGTACTATGCCAGTGCTACGATCACACCAAAAATTAGACTTATAGGTGCAATAGTTTTCCTTTTAAGCCCACGAGTTTAACGCACATAAAAAAGCCCAGGTTTAATAGGGTTAAATGTTTCCTGGATTCTGCTATATGCTTAATTTGTCAGAGTTTTGAATCACAGCCATATAGTTTCTTTGTCATTGAACGATCATGCGAAACGAAATGTTACCAAATTTGCTATTTTATACCTCAGCATTTAGAAAATATGTTGAAATGGTCCCGTAAAACTATGTGCAACAGCAATAAAGTAAGTTTTGCATAACCAGAACAAAACGTTCATATAAAGTAAGTACTGGTGAAACTTATTCCCAGCCTTCGTGTATGTTTAAATCATGCTTAATTTTTTCAAAAATCTCAGCCTCAATATGCTTACAAGCTTTATGCTAATGTAAAAAAAATCTGTACTCCAAAGCTGCGGAGCACATGGATCACCTATGCATCCATGCATTGCAGCCCAGCACTCCAGAGTATATGGATATTTCTCTGATTTGGAGCCACGTGGTGCTTATGGTGAGCATTTACCGCAGCTATGCAATTACAACTAATCCGATTAGTAGTTTTCTATAAGACCACTTGAATCCCACCAATCATTCTCGATTTGACTTCAAATATTCTATCCAAGACTGTGCCTTCAATCATTGTTGGTTCGGATAAAAACAAACGGATAATCTGGGACAACCAACTTTAGACCACAAAAACTCTTACTTTCAAAATCTATCACTAAATGCCATGCTGCCGTCTGCAATGCAGGCGAAAAAATTGATCACCTATGCATAAATGCATTGCAGCACAGCACTCCAGAGCATATGGATACTTCTCCGATTCAGATTAGTAGTTTTCAATAAGACCACTTGAGTCCTACTAATCATTGCCGATTTGATTGAAATTTACACTTTTTGCTGCTTCACACCAAGAACTACACAAGCCTGATGAAGCGTTTGGTAAAATTTTCAATAACTTTTGAACAGCTATATATGTGTCTAAATCTTGGTAGATTCTAATAGTTACTTCTCATGCATATTGTGTCCCAATTTGAGCTTGTATGGATCAGTGGTTCAAAAGTTATGAAAATGTTCTCGGAGTAGTCTGACACAGCTCCATTGCATTTCACACAGGCATTTTGAGCAGGCTCGCACAGCTCGCTGATGGTAGGCTTCCTTCATTGTCAATTTAAAGCAAACTGGGCAAAAACAGTGAATCCAGTGGATGTTTTCCGGAAAGTTGAGTGCCTAAGGATTACTCATGCAACATTTTGTGTCATTCGGGCATCCCAATCGGGAGATAGGTTGGGGAGGTAAATATACCCTCCCCCTAACCCTATTTGGTACGGGCTTTTTGACGTACATTCAATTACCCTCCCTAGTAAAAAGTACCTTAAACAGCACCAATAAAGATAAAACTTACCAGGAACATAGTACTACCTATAAGCAGTCACGTGACGTAAAAAAATGGCTGATGACGTCATTAATTTTTGCTGACGTCAGCATTTTGTGGCGTCAACTGGATTTTCAGACCAAAATTTTCAAAATTTTTTTTTTAGATTTTTTTGCATCAAAATTGTTCCAAGAGCAACTAGAGACATGGTTCATGTTTTTAAACTGACATCTTTGCTGTATTTGCTTAAAAAGTATAGCAAAAACGAGCAAAAATCATGATTTTTGACAAATTTTGCCATCACCGGCCTTCCAGAATTAGCCCATATCTCCGGATCCCTTCGGGGGGGGGGTGTAACCTTGAAATTTGGCCTAGGAGTCTCTAATATAACTACGATAAAAGCCCTAAAGTGGCAGCACTTCAGCGTTTTCGGTTTAGCGTCAAAAATAAAAAGTTTGACCCCCCCATACCAAATAGGGCTAAATGAGCACTAGCCAGATCCCCACCTCTAGGGTTAAGACCCATATGACCGCCGGTAAGCCAAACATGAATATTCTCAGTTATGATGCATGGTGTATAATGCAAATAGTGTTGCTACAAAAATTAACACTAAAATTTACAAGAAAAGCGTTTCCCGAACACTAAAAAAATCATACAAAACCGACAATTTTAACCATTTTTGGTCCAAAAAGGCCACACTAAGCCTGATGGCATTTTTATCAGATGTGCCTTTGATATTCGTTGTACTTCCGCTTCACTCCAAAAATTACAAAAAAGTAACGAAGAGTTATTGATTGGAAAATAAAACGTAAAAATCGTCAGTTTTGAAAATTGCCACATTCACGCTAAGTATGAAGTTTCGCAGACATGTCACAAGATCCATATCACAGCTACTACTGTTCCGAAGTTTCACACCAAAATATTATACAACAAACACAAAAAATGGCCATTTTTGTGCGCAATTTGCCACCTGCCAGGAAAACAAATTATTTAAAAAATCGGGCTTAATCACTTTGTTTTGATTATCGATCGTGACCTTCGGATCAAATATCATAAAAATCCGCTGGGTGGCATTCTGGGAAAAAGCATACTACCAAATTTATATAACAATTGATAGCCAATCACATATCATATCAACTAGAGTAAACATGGCCGCAGCATGAAACAGAACTCTATCACTCTTTCACAAGACCCGTCAATCAACAACACAGCTCCAGATTCCCCATTTAATGCTGTTTACAGAACAAGCGAAAAAATTCCCACCAAATCAATAACTATTTGATAGGGCCAGAAGGATACAGTCAATGGCTGAAAATATTATGTTAAAATTTAATGCACTTCTTGCCAAACGGAACTCGTGCCTTTGAATAAGTGCACTGTCACACAAGATCTCAAACACGTCAGAAACTCCATCACTGATAACCCTGCACCATAACATTACAAGACATAGCCAAGGAAGATCTGTGAAATCTGTTTTTGCCATATTTCGTTTCATTTTTCATGCTAAGATTCTGTAGCACACATTTTTAGGCACACTGAGCGCCTTCAGCAAATGCTTGACGAAACTATTCTTATTGGCTGCCACATAAACACCTTTCCATGTTGATTCACGAGGAGGAAACAAACTTTAACTGGGTTGACAAAGTGAACACCTTGGAGCATTGAGACCTAAACCCTATTCCTACCAGGCTTCTTTTGGCATTTACACACGGAGAGAGGACGAGGGGGGCGAATTCTGCCAGGCCCCAAAAGGACCTGTTAAATACCTACTAAGTCATGAAAAAGATACCGTAGCTACCTTAAGATAATCTTTTAGGAGTACAAGAAGCTAACAATGGGGCTTTCTTAGTTCCTCAGTTGAGAGTTTTGTTAGGTACAATTTTTGAGCTTTCTGCAATTAGGCGCCAGCTGCAGCATGCCCTACTAACATTTTCTCTAGCCAAAAAAACTCGTACATCTTTTGAACAAGTCTCTTGGGAGTGCAATAAATCTTAAGTGCTGCTTTCAGAGGAAACAGTTGAGGTATAACAAAAGATTTTAGAGAATAACACTTCGCAATTATGGGAATATTTTTCGCATTTTTCGGCCTTGTAAAAATATCTTCACTGTACCAAATCGTTTTCAGTATCAAAAAAAAAAAAACCCTAGGAAGTCACCAAAAACAGGCTTAAGATATGTTGTCCAAAAAATTCTATGTCAGTTGATATGCAAAATTGGTGGAACCTCCAAGACTGGCAAAAAACCAGCATTTTAGGCCTAGCTTGCATTATAGGCCTAGCTTGGGAAGATAAGGAATGCAATTCTGTCACTGTCTGCTCCAAGTTAGCAAAACAATGCGCAACATATAATAATAGTAACATCACAGCTATTATACTGCAAATACGCATATTCAGCGTACAATTAACCGAAAGAATAAAAGCCTATGCTCGAAAAAACCTGATCGCAAAAGAGAGTAGTATTTGTGCAATTTACCAAATAAATTATTTTACAGCGCTACCATACAAGACATCCAGGCTCTAGAAGTTATGAAGTACTGAACATTAGAAACATCAGACATAACAGACACTGTAAACTCACAATGGGATATGCAGCAAGCCTGGACCTTTTTTCAGACTTACGGTGGATTTCCACTTGAGTGAACGTTGCAGCGAAATTATCGGCGAAGCAAATTTTTTTCGCTTTAGCGCATGCTCAGTAAAGTTGATTTTCTGCCTAAGGGAAAGTGACGACGATTTCAGTGGCCAAGCAAATTTTTTCGCTTTGGCGCATGCGCAGTAATCATAATGTGATAGTTGCATCCAAGTTCACTTACTTGCAGGGAAATTTTTCGCTGCTCCAAAAGCTTCACTTCGCCATAACATTCGCTCAAGTGAAAATTTGGCTTCAAGCACTCACACACAGCAAATGTGAAGGAAGAATAAAAGCACAACTTTCCCTACCGCATAAGATCCAGGTCCCGGAACATTATTGGTTAATGTTTTAAATCGTTCTTCCCTGGTAACTAGGTTGCCACCAGGAACAAGTGGATTCTTCAGGTTGTACTGTCCAGGACCTGGGATATAAAATAAATTTAATAAAAATAAACAAAAAAATACATTTTTTTTATAAACAACACGATTTTTTGTCTGAGCATCGATGTTACTTAGTTGCTGCTCGGGGACAACTGAAAGGCTTGTCGAGACTTTAACAAAAGAGGGGTTTTCTTCTCTAGCCCGAGTTTCAGACTTCCTTTGACAAGATTCTTGTAGCTACAAGGAACTTAGGAAAATTCCATCGGCTAAATCAAATAAATGTTCTTTGCTTAAATTACTAAAATCTTGTAGATTACCCAACCGAATTCTACTAAAATCTTCTTCTTTCGTTTTTCTACACTTTTATTTATCTGATCTAAATGCTTAACTTTTGACAAGATTTTGAACCGACTATTGCTTATAAAATGTTGCTTACAAAGAAGGCTGCAATGCTGATACAGGTCACTACATAAACTACTCCAGGATCATCAGGGGGTTTCAAGAGAATAAGCATACGGTCAGTTTTGCTATAGTCTGGTACAACCCCTTCCCTGAGAAAATTCTAAATTTGCCTACCCCCTTTTCAGACCTCCCCCACAGAAACAGCCATATTTTCCAATGCACCTATCCCCCTCCCCGAAAAAATTAGACGTTTCCCTATTGTCGCATACCTTTTGCCTGGTGCATATCCATTGTTGGGCCATATGATAAGGCAACTGTGGCTAAACGTAGATCCTGAGCTAGCAGCATGTAGTGACTGCACAAGAATTTTGTTGATATTGCACGGCACATGAAGACATAGTAGCTTCGGACTGGGATGAATTCCATCACAAAAATTTGTGAGATCCCCACCCTCCAGGAAAATCTCACATGCCCTTTCCTAGCAACGTGCAGGGTGGAACAAGGCTGCGATAGGTTTCAGAAAATAAACTTCTGAGATAAGCTGCCAAACAGTTCCATTTCCATGTTGCATGAAACACGAAACTCTCTATGAAAAATTTGAGGGGGCGCTTATTAAACCCAATTCACACTCGGAGTCTATTTCCTGAATGGCAAAAGCTTAAGAGCTGAAACTTAGTGACTTTTAATATAACTTTATAGGCTATAAGATGCAGTAAGGATTATTTGAAATTTTTTGATATTATCAGTTTTTCGGGGACATTCTCCCAGGTACTGTGACCCATTTTTACCCACCCCCTCCCCCAAGGTAAACGTTTTGCAATATTTCCTGAACGGCAAAAGCTTAAGAGCTGAAACTTGGTGACTTTTAATATAACTTTATAGGCTATAAGATGCAGTAAGGATCATTTGAAATTTTTTGATATTATCAGTTCTTCGGGGACATTCTCCCAGGTACCGTGACACATTTTTACCCAATTTTTTTGAAAAACTGAGAAGAGGGCAAAAATAGTTTGAACAGTACTCATTATCAGGAGTAATTTAACACAAATTTGCAGAAAAAAGCTTCAGTGGCTCAGATTTTTTCGAAATTTCGCCCACCTAGGCGAACGTTTTTGCTGATGTTAGCAAAATTTGGACTTTTCAGCAAAGTCTTGGGCCACTTTCTGAAACTACACATGTTTCCGAGATAATGGGCCGAATACCAAGTACCGGTAGCTCAGTGGTTAGAGTGAATCGGCTAGACACTGTAGGTTGTGGGTTCAAGTCCCACCCGGTACAATGTTTGACATAGAAGCGTGTCCGTGTGGCAATCAGCGAGTGGTTAGTGCTACTAATTACTAGTTAGCGCATCACCTGAATCAATGTTCAATATCCTCGCTTAGTCTAATGTGTGAGAGTAGTAGTAGGTAGATTCCAACACATTCACAAGATAACTGTAAGACCACACGAGATAATAGGCCGATTACCAAGTACCGGTATCTCAGTGGCTAGAGCGAATCGGCTAGACACAGTAGGTCGTGGGTTCGAGTCTTGCCGGGAAAAATGTTTGACATAGTAGTGGCTTTGTGTGGCAATCAGTAGTACTACTAATTACCCCATGGAAAACATTTGTATCGCCCTATACCGTAAGTCACTGCCCCCCCCCCCCCCCAAAACGAGAACCCTATCTTAAATATGCGCCCCCTCAAATAAACGCCTACCCTCCAATAAGCACCTCCCTCAAGTAAGCGCTCCTAAAATAAGAGCCAACCCTCAATAAGCACACCCCTCAAATAAGCACCCACCCGTGAATAAGCGCCAACCCTAGAAGTGAAATTGGTAAATAAGCGCCACCCTCGAATAAGTGCCCAACCTTCAAATAAGCGACTATCCTTCAAACTTCAGAAACAGGCGACTTTTTGAGTTTTTGGCATAAATAAAATTGAACTGTAATTCAACAAGTAATGCTGGGTAAACAATAAGGCTTGTTTTAGTTTTTAACAGCATAGGAATATTTTTCATTCTTGATATACGTCCAAATCCATTTTTTAAATAAGCACCCCTTTCGAATAAGCGCCCACCCAGTATCCTTAAAGATTAAATAAGCACCCGGGCACTTATTCCAGGCATAACGGTATAACTGTCATTTTGTTCTGAGGCTTTTTTATATGAGTTTGAACCGGATTCCAACTTTTAGTGGAACGGTAAATCGAAAAATATTGTGCATGTAAGTTTCTGTATCATCTGCATACATTTATTAAGATGTGAAATACTTTATATTTGGAATGCAGGCACACAACTGCTCATCAGAAGAGACGTACTACTTTGAACAAATACACCTTTATACTGTTCCAGGTGCAAATTGCACGAACTCTTGCTACATTTCTCAAACTGGCACCAAACACTGTACACACTAAAGGGTTTGAGAGGGGAAAATTCTTCGGGTAAAGAAATTCGATATTCATGATTCTGTAGGTACCGATAGAAAAACTTGCACTTTATGAAAATGAAAGAAAACTGCAAATAAATAGCACAATACTCTTCAATTCACTTGCACAGGGAGGTAGCCAACCAAGGCCTAATACAGATCTATTTTTTGGGTGGCGGTTGTCCAGATAGTTGCAATTATCTTGGGAGCCAGTGAACCTGAGAAGCCTTAGCCCATGTTGACATGGTACAGAAACAGAATCCGCGAAATCTGTTTTTAATCACCTGACATGTCCACATCTCAGTCAAACAGGACACATCCTGAATTCTGGATATCTTACGTAAATAGGTGCAGGAAACGAGTGGGGTGCTAAAGAGTTCAACACTCAGGCAATACACAGTGCTTCCATCCATAAATATATTTCATAGTGCGGTGGAGAAAATTTCCCGTACGATTTTTTGACGCCCCGAAGGGGTCAGCGCTGTCAAATGATGGCTGTATTTAGGCCCTGCCAACAGGGAATCATTCTTAGCCAGCTCTATTGATCATGTGCAGTACAAAACTTACAGTACAATAAGACGTAAATTAATGCAATTATCAAATCACCACATAATTTCTTTCCGCAATTTAACTATTGATTTCATTCCACAGCATATTTCAATATTGCAAAATTATATGAATTGAACGTACCAGGGTTATCTGCGTTTGTCTTCTTCATAACAACATCACGTGGTTGCGAAAAGCGCTTGGTTGATGACAGAAATCCACCATGTTTTCTGGAGCTTTGAGAGATTGGTTGAGATTCTCGATACAGCACTCGACCTAGAAAAGAAAATTTCTTTTACTTCATTCATCATGCACAAACAAGCTTCTGATTGATAGAAATCAGACTTTGATTTCTTCTCTTCATAGTGTCGTCCCCCCCCCCCCTTTCTTAAGGGGGGGGGGATAAAGATTTGGAAAAATGGCCTTAAGGGGGGAGATGGAAATTTTCCTGTATTAAGGGGGGGATGGCAAAAAG
>JAOBRC010794560.1:0-10037 GCA_027575255.1 Scolionema suvaense | reverse complement strand
AGAGTGTATGATCCACAAAATTCTAGAAGTTAGATTTGGTTGCCTTCAGGAATGTAAACACGTGGCAAACAAACAACGGACCGAAGGCATGCCAACTAGCTGGCAGCGAAGATTTTGCTCTTAGCTAAATTTGAAAACTGCTCGAACGCCATGATTGCAGAATGTTAGGAAGTTTACATGGAGATACTTGCACAGACAATTGTCCATCTTGAACAGCTTGTTTTTCCACGCGCAATGTTGTAAGTTTCGGACACTTTTAACTTCGGACAAGAGTGAAAGTTTGCGAAACTTTTCTTCGAATAGTATCTCAATACTTTGTTAACCCAAGATAGACAGTTCATAGGCTGAGTGACACCGCATGCAATAAGAAATTGCTACGCTATGACCCCGTGGCACCCCGTTACAGGTGCAATGACCAGATTTGCACCAAACGATGCACAGAAAATTCTATTCCCCCCTTAAAAAAATTTGCGGCTATAGCTTCAGCCGATTTTCCGCAGTACAAGATAAAAGACTAGGAAGGGGGGGGCATGCACCCCTTGTTATGTTAACCACCAACCTGGTCAACCTTATGGTTTGATTTTATCTCTTTTGATTCACATCTCTCTCATGATCATCTAAGTTGTTCTAGTACTGGCAGGACCATAGATGTGCTAGTGGGGGCATAGACCAACAAGTCTTCAAAAGTTGTATTTGAAACCTCGAAGACATTTTATAGTTATAGTGGCTAATCTTTAACTGCGCATAGTTTACACAGTACCACCCTCACTAGCATTAGTCACTTTCTTTATTGCTTTCTATCCTGCCCACACAGCCACAACAAGTAAACCGAGTCAGCGATATAAAACGTTACCCGTTTCCATGTTTCCCGCTTCTCTAGTCTGTCGCGCAAATTGCCGCGTGCTGTTCTGAAAGTAGGATACGACTTGTCTACTCTAGATCACACGACATTTGCCACTTGGACAACTGTAGACAAAAGGGACGGAAACTAAAAGAAAAAGCGGACAAGATATTTAGAAAAAAAGTGATGCAGAAGAGGAAAACATGATATGGCTATCCCTCATTCACAACTTAAAGTTGCTTTAAAACTATGTCCACCCTAAAGGACTTCAAACAAAAATTGTAACGCAGAGGATGCCGAGTGTGCTCTTTTTAAATATCCATCTTGTGCAGAATTGGGTGTGGTCATATACGCTCACCAGTTGAACCAATTTGCACAAGAAAACCACACAGACAGAAATCAAACTTTTAAAAGGAAACTATGGTCAAAACCGAAATTTTAACAGATGATATAGCACAAGAAAACATGGGATTTCCCATCAACATCAAAACAAAAGCTTGCTTGGTTCTGGGGATATTCCGTCTCAAAGTATAGTACCTACCATCTTGATTTTTGGAATTTGTGATGACGTCATTGGAGTCCGTTGCTAAGCATTCCCTTAGTAACGCAAAAGCTTATGTTAAACATATTGCTTAGCTTCATGATGAAATGAAAGCGGCAACCCTTAACGATATTTCAATGTTGAATATTTTGGAAACAAAATGTACATAATTTGAGTGTACCTCCAAATCTATTCAACCTTTTGTCGTGAAATAAAAACTGCGTCAATTTTTGTTGAGCTCTATCATCAGTTAAAATTTCAATTTTGACCATAGTTCCCCTTTAAGGGGTACTTTCAAGTAACTTAGCTTGCTATACATGCTATTGCATATCAGGGGCCAAGTTTCATCATTTTACAGTTGTTTTCCTCACAGCTGCCTTTTTAAAAAAATTCTTCTCGAACTGATGCTTCAAAGCTCTTCATTAGCCTAAAATTTAAGTGTGAATCATAGACCAAGAACGAAAAATTCGCTATTTTAAATTTTCAGACAAAGATATGGTCGTTTGGGAAAAACATTTCGGCGTTTTTTGCCCATTTTCGCCAATTCCAAAAATTTTTCTCAAGCTACGACTGGATTCTTTAATTGACACTTTCGTGCTTGCGTTAGTAATACGAGATCCTTTTCCTAAATTTTGGCAGGCTAAGATTTCACCACATGAAAAAAATTTCGGATATAATTAGTTTCGGAAAGCCCTTACACACGCTGAAACTTCTTTTTTTCCGAAATTTTTCGAAGTTAACGAACCTAGTAATTAACACCAATTAACTACACATTTTAGGTATTTAGAAGACAAAAGCTCAGGCGGGACTACCAAACGGACATGATGCTTTGAAATACGGCACCCGCATAGTGAAATCAGCAGATAGCATTAATGTTCGTAACTTGTGGTTCTGCAAAGCCTTGCGTCCTTCAAAAAAAAAAAAAAGAAAGAAAAAGGATAGCACGCAAAGATTCAAGGCAGCATATCCCGACACAGAACAAAAACATCTAACTTCAAGCAGCAGTGTTCATTCTCACTTATCCAAATATACCAGAGGATGACTTGATTCCAGTCGACTCAGGTAACAGATGACAGTTGAATCAGGTGTGACGCATATCGTCTAGCAGATGGAGACTTGCTCGGCGGAGACTAGCCATAATGTTTGGCGCCTCCTCGACAGATGTCCATTGTCACATGTGATCAATTCACCAGCTCGGTTCATTCTGCAATGCAGAGTCCTCATTCCGCCTCAGTCACATCACCCATCGAAGCATTGCTAGCCGAATGCTTTATTGAACTAAACACCTACCTTTGCTATTATTTTTACGATTTTTTTTTGCTTTCAGGAAAGTATCAAGATGTGCCACAAAAATGCACGAACCAACTCTGAAAAGCAAACCAAGATGGAAACGAAACAATACTTCAACAGATCTACACAATCAACAGAAACTTCAAAAGATGCTAAAACTAAATATATTGTATCTTTATAAAACCAGGCATTAACCACCAACACCAAAATTTGACCAGTCTATAAATCATAAAACTAAAGATAATCAGTACCGAGCTATGATAGCACACAAGACAAATGAAAAAATCTCGACAATCAACAGCAACCGGTTGAACAATACGAAATACGCAGAGACGAAGTACAGGCGTACACATACCTTTGATAAAATTAAATTTCGCGGGGATTAAATTTCGCAGATTCGGGTGTCATCCGCGAAATGAAGTACCAATGGAAACTTGAAAAGGGCTCATCCGCAAAAAATTTTGAATTTTTCCTCAATCCGCGAAATTTTTATCGTGTTTGATTTGTCCAAGAGTGCATGTAACACAAGAAAAAAGTCCCTTAATTTTTATCTGTCAAGACCTCACTATGTTTGAACGGTGGCCCTATTATTATTCCTGCTATGTAATGCAGTTAACGCTCTCTAATTCGAATTTCAAGGGAGATAAGGATTTGATCGAAGGGAAGTCACTCTAATTATTGCGGAGAAGGAAGGTTTTGCCCCTTTTTAAAAATGTTCATTCCTTCCCTGATCCGCGAAATTAAATCCCCGCGAAAAATTAGGAACCCCTCATCCGCGAAATCTTAAAATTTTGCGGATAGGCTCAACTGCGAAATTTAATCCCCACGAAACTCAATCCCATTAAAGTACACATTCCCTCTTACTGTTTAAGAATAGCTCTTAGAGCTTACCAAAACAGAATTACAGAACTCCAACCTCCTACTGGGGGCTAGTCCAGAATAGATTTCTTCCTTTTCTTGTTATTGAACACGTTTCAGTATTAAAGAACGTTTATGATCTCAAATTCGCACGCTCAATAAATGCCTCCATAAAAAAATCTAAAATCTTGGCCGAAACGATTGGTACAAGTGTAACTGTGGGTCTATTTCATAGTAAAAGTGAATGTCATAATGTATGCAGCACTTCCTTCAGCCTTTCTTTGTGCCCCTTCCCCAAAAAATATAGTTAGGAAATGTTTCCTCAGTTCTTTCTTGTCACTTGGCTGTTTTTTCGTTTCAAAATTCAGACAATCGTGTCCGAAACTATAAGCTATGGATCCATTTCGTGGCACAACTAAATGTCATCAGTATAGAGAACTTTTCGCAGCCTATTCGTCCCTTTCCCCCAAACAATGTTGATAATGGTAGGAACTATCTTTCGCAATTACAGCTTATGTATGTGCATCCTTGATGGGCTTGTCAAGCTCCAGGGGGTCGGAAAAAATCGAAAAATTAGCCAATAATAAGTGTGTCCCCATCTACTATGAACCTTAGAGTACGTAGAAGCTGAACTGATTTACCGTTCACATCGCAGAGGTACATTATTATGTTTGGGCCAAAATTGTAGGCAGTTGCAATGCTATGTGAACACAAGTGCCGAATCGAAGTTGGTGATGATGAATATGAAAGACATATATACTTCTATTTTATATCCGGACAAATAAACGTTTGGCCATAAGTATACATCCCAGCTAAAAAAAATAACGACTAACATGAGAGAGCAGCCTGAAATCAGACGGCTAGATTTTATGCTAACCTATTCTAGGCGGTGTTTTGGGAATTCGTGCTTTCGGCAAATATGCCACAGACTTGGCAACCCGCAGCTACCGTTACTATGTACTATGTTTGATGTGAAGCAATGCAACACGCAGACGATGATTCGGCAATGAATTATGAGCAAATGACATGTAAATTCGCAAATGTAGCAAATGACAACATTATTGGCCTCACATGTCCACTACTGCAATTTAGCATACCTGGCCTGATGGAGGGGGGAGGTGCGGATCAAGCCACGAAAATTTTTGAACGATTGTCACGGGTGAACGAAACGTGCTGTACACGTAAAACTTGGTCACGTTTCCTAAAATTTATCGAGGAATACGAATATGAAGTGACTTGTGGTGAAAAATTAACAGTTCGGGGGATATTGGCCTATTTTTGGGAGATAGCCAGCATAAATTTGGACCTTTTTTCGCAGATTTTTCCAATTTTCTGAAAAAATTTGCATTGGACAGGATTTTTTTCTACTTTTTTTCTAAAGGGATGTAAGATACGATTACAAATACACAAAAATAGAGGACACTACCCATTTTGGAGGCTCAAAATTGCCAGTTTAGCGAAAATTATGACGTCACCATACATTTTTTGCTGACGTCAGAAACAAAAAAACAGGATAATCAAAATCTTTATGATAATATTTACTACAACTAACATACTGTGCCAAAGGGTTTCGTTAGGTCTAGCTTAGTTTCGAAGATATGGCGGGTGGCGTGATGCACCCCCCCCCCGTACAAAGTTTCGAGAAACCCCAGCCTGAACAGGGTTGAAGAAAAAAATTTTCGCTGCTATATTTTTCAAACATTTCGCCGGAATTCATTTTTGGAGCCCCACAAAGGATTTCTCAGGAATGAATTTTTCCTGGTCAAATATTTTCTAGAAATTTTTGGAAATTTTTCATGTACTTCTTCGAAAAAAATAATATTCTAGTTTGCTGCCCATATCGCCAAAAGTGGCTGCTGATCTTAGTTCAAGGGAAAACGGTTAAAATTTTTCTTCGAAGTTTTCGGAAGTTTGTTTGAAGTTCTTGAGGATTTATTTCCGCAATTTGATGGTAGATAAACTGTGCGGGAATTAATTTTCGCAGCTGATCATTTTCGAATTTTGAATTTGCGGTTGAGCATTTTTGGAGTTAAAAAAAAAAAAATCAATTTCGCAGATTTGCCCTAAAAAAAGCCGGGAAATTTTTATTGCGCGAAAATTTCTTCCTTAAAGGTAAGTTACGCAATACCAATAAAATCAACTTTCACGGGCGACTGTCGCTTTTCCACTGAAGGGCACTGGCGATCGAGGCCGTGTTTTTACCTTGTTCAAGATGGCTGCAGAGTGCGGTCACGGGACCTTCCAAATGCAAGAATCACCATGGAAGTAAGTCAAGAAACTATGTCAAAGCAGAGCACTCGGAATCAAATAGCATTCAGCTGCCCTCCTCAGGTTTTCAAGCAATAGCAGCTAGAAAGTCGTGCGTATAAACTGTTCGGACTATTTATTTGTGACGTTTTATTAAAATAACCAGGAGCCAAGTCGCTCAGCAAACTGAAGTCGGATTGCCACTTCGGCTAATACAGAGGCAAAAGCTGCTGTCGACTTTTCTCGTAGTCACATGCGCAGTATGGCTAATTCGTGACGTGTTAGCAATGCAAATGAGTCGATGAGAAAAATTTAAAGCTTTTCGTCGTGATATTCTCTTGTAGAAATTTACTTTTATTCTTTCTCTGGTACAAGGACTGTCTGGACTTTCTCATGAATAAAGAAAGCCATTCGACGGGAGACACGAGCGCGTTCTGGTCTGACTTAAAATCTACAGCAAGTCTCCACCATTGCTGAGTGCAACTATCGATGGGCGATCAGTCACACAGATACATAGTATAAGAAGCAATTCATATACTACTTCGATCGATTTTCGAACGCATCCCTAGCACAATTAGCACACCAGGAAGTGGAAGCTGATCACAAAAATCATGACTAGAAGTCAACATCCTGAAACACGCACCCTGAAGATGCTCTCCCATAGTCAGGACGGTGAAAATTTGGGCTCTTATAATTTGACCATGGAAACTGCAGTAAATAGTGATTATTATCACTTTTGGACAAGAGAGAAGATCGTGGATGTGAGAGAAGATCAAGGACGAGAAGAAGGCCGACAAGCAGAGAAGGTGGACAGTAAGAATATTTCCAGTGTTACACATAGGACCAGTTGTCTGAAAACCCCAAAATTATCGCATTACTAACTAATGACCAGGCAACTCTCATACAAACAATTTCACTCTCTTTTTCTAGTAACCAAAAAATCTAACGTGTGGTTCGTAGTTCTTCATTCTTTTAAAACAATACTGGCCCAAAGCTCCGTCAGTGATTGCCGTCTTAATTCTTAGAGGCTCGTGTTTTATAATATTGTTCTTATAAAAAAAGACCAGGGTATAGCCCTTATATAAGTAAAAGCAAATGCAACCTCATATACATCTAAACACAAACAGTAAAACAACAAAACAATAAAGCAAAACAGCAAATTTGTCACACAAGAAACGAATAGCTACACAGCAAGATAAAAATGACAAACATGTATGCTTCCATTGGAAACGCAAAGGCAAATTTATCGATAAACACAGTTTCAAATGTCAATATATCAGTGAAAGGTCCACTTCTTACATCGAGTCAAGGAAAGCATGCCTACCACAATAGCTGCTATTTTAATAATTATTCTTACTACGTACATCACTCACTACGAAAATCTTGAAGATTGAAGAGGAACAATTCTAGTAATTTCAAGTTCATCATCATCATCGTCATCGATTTCAACTAACCCTGGTTGATTACATGCACTAAGCATGTACGACGTTCCCACACTGGCGATCTGAGATTGACAAGATGGACTAATGCCCGTATAATTTATCCGTGATGCATAAACAGGGCGTTGTCCACTACCAGTATCAGCAAATGAGGTGAGAACTGGGCTTCCATGAACAGGCCTTGAAACTGTCCTAGACATTGGAAAACGATTTAATCCAGAGTCTAATCTAAGCGACATGGAAGGAGAAGTTAAAAAACCGCCTTCAATAGTTAACTGACGTGGACTGGGTGAAGCTACTTCTTGCGTAATGGCAACATCATCATCGCTGCTCCTGAGATCAACTACATATTGATTCACCGGCAACTGTGGGGAGGACAGCATTGCGGAATGAGAGGGTGTCAATGGGACAGCGCTCCCACATGAGCTTGACGTCCTGCCAATGACTGGGAGGGGAGTGTTCAGAGGTGACCTGTAAAGTTGAGTTTGCATTGCACTAGGGCCAACAGAGGAATGGCAACTGAGAGAAGTAGGCATCTGTGATACCACAGCGGCACTGCTACTTAGGACATGAGCAGGAATCGCAAGATTCTGCGCATTCAAAGACTTTCCCGAAACAAGCGGTAATTTTACTTTGCTGACTGGCGACGAACCGTGGTGTGCTAGTTGCATCGAAACAGACTTATTGATAGATGGAGATGTGGACAGAGATGAAGTTGCGCCAAAGAGCAGTTGAGCAACAGAGTTCGGTTCCACGTAGCTTGGGTATGATCCGGTCTCAGCACCCTGCACCGATGCAGTGGCAACTCTTGAAGATGATGTACTTTGACCTGATGACGCAAGCTTCCTCTTCTTCGATGGAGTAGAGAAAGAGTGAGATATAGCTCTTTTTTGAGTTTTATGCGAAGAAGTCAAAAATTGTGGAGATCGCGCTTTTGAGCTTGATGTTTTGCTCAATTGTTGAATCTTTCTATCCAGTTCCTTAGCTTGCTTCGCTTTCTGCTTTAGACGCGCTAACTTTTCATAATCGATCTGCACAAATTTTGAGCCAGGTTGAGCTGATTCTTCCACACTACTGTCACTCGAATGACTAGAATCTGATTCATTCTTCAGAGAATCCCCAACGGGCTTCCTCTTTTGAACAGATTTGCCAGCAGCTAAAAAAATGGATTATACTAACAATGGATTTAAAATCACACATTACAACAAGAGAAACAAGAACCATAGAAATATACGTAAGAAAAGATTCTCAATTCTAAATAGTGGATCTAGCAAAACCAGTTTAACCATGGTTAATATGGTTTAACCACATAATTCACAAGAGATGCTTTTATTGGAATGCACCCCTGACTCTTGGTTCAGGCAGCAGACTTACGTAACTTCACGTTGGGGCAGAACAAGCTCCATTAATCAGCGTTTAAGGTACTTCATATTGTTTCACGTATCACTGTCCCAGGCACTACACAAGGCCTTACCTCCTCAATTCAGATGTCAAAAAAGAGATCTTTATGATCCCAGCTATTTAAACTGGTTGTATCCGATAGGCGTCTGAAAACAAATACTAATTTTTTCGCAAAATCAGTTGTATCCGGCGTTAAAAAAAACCACAAAAATGCGCCGCACACTTTTATAACTCAATCTTCAAACAATATTTATGCTCTTTGGCAAATTGGAATTATTAGGGTTGGACCAGACTCTTAATTTAGGGGAGGATACCGAAATTCAAGAGTTGAGCATCAAGATGCAGGACATCTTTGGTTTGGAAGAGCATTTGGCCGAAATACTTTAGACTTAGAGTCCTAGTGGCAACACTGTTGCTTTGCATAAAGAATCTAAAAATTTTTAATTACAAAGATCTATCGGATCCTTCCCCTTTAAAGCAGAGGAACGTTTTGAAGCAATTTTAACTTGCCTTCTTTGAGACCTGAGTTTCCTGCAAAACAAAAGCCTGAGATTATTTTCACATCATAAAGTCGGCAGTCCGCACGCATCATGTGAAAGCTCTCGTTCTGCTTTTGTCTGCTGCTGTCTTTTGTTCTGAAAGCTGGCCTCTTTTTTAAACCCAGCTACTAGTAAACGAAGTACAAATTCGATTGCATACAATCTTAGCTTCAACATCACTCCTGAAAGCACTGTTCATCTAGGGATACTGAACCATTCAGCCTTGCTCTGGCGTTCTACAAGCATTGCATTAGAAAAGGAAAAGTTTGTCTTTGTCTGCTGCTGCCTTTTGTTCTGAAAGCTGGCCTCTTTTTTAAACCCAGCTACTAGTAAACAAAGTACAAATTCGATTGCATACAATCTTAGCTTCAACATCACTCCTGAAAGCACTGTTCATCTAGGGATACTGAACCATTCAGCCTTGCTCTGGCGTTCTACAAGCATTGCATTAGAAAAGGAAAAGTTTGTCTTGGCTGGATACATACCGTTACGAAAGCTGGATGCGCTGGTGCTGATATTTTCATCATCTTGCGACAGGTCAATACTGATCGTGAGGGGAATAGTCACCATGGATGGCGTAAACTAAAACGATAAAACCCAACTTTTCAATTCAAAAATCAAAAAGTAAAGAACAGATCAAGAAATATTTTCAAAAAACCCCAAAAGTGGACGCTCTTGGACAACGATGGCCACAACCATGACAAACAGACCAGAATTTTCGCAGATATGGCACACGATGCATACAACAGCACTTATTAAGTTTCATTCCAAAAATTCCAAAAGCCGATAAATGGACCTTAAGTTTTATAACAAAAACCATAAAAATGGTCATATTTGGCAATAACTCGCCACCTGCAAGTTGAACAATAAGTCTTTTAAAA
>JAOBRC010794449.1:0-10037 GCA_027575255.1 Scolionema suvaense | reverse complement strand
GGCAAAAAGAATGTTTTACCAGGCTTTCCTCAGATTGAACTACGAGGTATGGTTTTTGTTGTTGTGATTTATACATTAAAGACTGTATAATCTTTTGATAAAGCTTGTTTAGACTTCTCATGGGGTAGGAGGCTCTGGCAAGTTTAAACGGTACAGTTGAATTGTTCATTGTGTGTAGGCTCTGGGTTGTTATCTTAAGTAGCTTAAGCCTGATCTGTCTGTCTACCCTTTCCTCTGCATCTGAAATTCCTTATCATGAGTAGAACTATTGCTTCCTTTTATTATGAATATGCATCTGTACACTGCTTGGTATATTGAATTGTTTTGTTGTTCGACTAGAATTAAAGTTAGATGCTGTCTCAAACTATGGGAAATATGCTGATTATATGCTGTAACAACTTCTTATTGCACAGATTTGGTGTACAACAGTCCAGAAATGTTGAGCTAATTTGACAGCATCCCAGCAGCTGTGGTTTTCAATGGCTAGCAATTCACTTTTCTGCATTTTCTCAATTTCATTGTAAAGTACATTGAATCTATATTTGCAAACAAAAATGAAGATGCTGGACTGGGTCCACAGGACCAAGTTGTATTGCCCACAACTTCCTATGTGTCCCTTCTCGATTATGCTGTGCCATCTAAAAGATAACAGTTTTGCAGCATTTTGCATGATCCATTGAATAAATTATTGGGAATACAATTTAATTAAAGTATTTGTGAATTAATTTCCGCTTATATAAAACTCTCTATGGGCTCAGTATGTCAAGTCTCCAATTTTGTGTAGGTCTAATTGAGGCCACGGGCTGAATATAGTTTAGTGACTGACTCATACCAGCCATTCTGCAGGCCTTCATTCTTAATGGCTTTTTCCATGCTGACACACTAATAGCATTTGCATTATAACTGTAATCAGAGTTGGAGAAGGAGGGTTGGTCCATCTAGCCATAGCAACGGAACATCGGTCTGGCTGCCATGGTGACTGAATTTTGATTAAGTGTTGGAGTGATGTCAAAGAGTTTATCATTGGTAGGAGTGCCAACTATTGGAAGTTCCAGTTGATGGCCATTAAAAATTTCCTTGTCCTATTCAAGTCATTTATTCATGGAAATCCTTATTCACATTATATCATATCAACATCAAGCTATATAACTGTAAAGATGGCATCTTGTACACAAACGATTTGAATAATAATAAAAAATAATTTTACCTGTAGCTTCTTCGAGAAGTACAGTTTCTCTCAGAGTCTGCTTTAGACTTGCACAATCCATTCCCATTCCTATGACATTTGCTACATGGTAGCTCTCATCTGATGCACAACTGAAGTCTGCTTGATAAACCCGCAAAGGGACTAGTATTTTTCTGCACTATGCCACTGTATTTCTTCCATGGAGCAATCATATATTCTTCGTTGTGATAAAATTTCACACTCTATAATCTTCAGTTGCTTAAGTGTTGTCGATCCTTGATGGTTTGTTATCGTTATCTTTTGGATGCAAGTGTATATGTACATAGGTTGTGGGTGGATAAATGTTTCAATGCATTGCATTTTAAATACTGGTGGCACAAAAATATATCTCAAGCAATTTGATTGAATAAACTGTATAAAGTGGAACTAGTGACCACTGGATTTATTCGTAGCGGCAAATGCCTACCTGTTAATCATATATATGCCAAAAAAGGAAAAGCTTGCACCAGCCATAAAATGCTAGTCGCTTCACTCAATATAACCTTACATAGGTAAAGGAAGAATAGACGTTGCAATTTTCTTGAGTATTGATAATTTAGAACTGACTTTTTCTGGTCTGAGTGGCTCATATTGGCCTTTACTGAATTTCATTGTACTATATGTTTTTTTTTACAAGAAACCCGTTTATAAGAAACTGACTAGTACGAGCTCCGAAAATTTGAGTAATTTCGACTACTTAGCCAAAAAGCAAGAGTAAAATTTAAAAACCTGTGAATTTCAGAGTCAAATGTGAGCACTTTCTTGAAATTTGAACTTCTTTTCATTCAATGAATAGTCATATTATGACTGATAATGCATTGCTTGATTGTTTAACTTTTCCCATTTAAATCCAATAGGAAAGTTTTAGTGAAGAAGCTTTTCCTACTGCCATGGATGCTTGTTTTTTTTTAAATAAAAAATGTGTACCTCACAGGATCCAACTAGTTTGCCCGTTAAATATAATAGTTCTGTGTTGCCCTGTCGGGTAAGCGGGCAATTTGATATGGGCGCTTGGAATGTTTACAAAGGAATTTAAATCTATATATATCCTGGTACATAATGTGCTTGGAATGTTTAACTAGCTAAAATGTTTATGAAGCATTGTTAAAATCTGTTAAGAGTGATATGTGCTGTTTTTTAGCCAGAGAATAACATACTTGGCATTTCCTGCTAAAGAGAAAACTGCACTGGTGGTCTAGTGGCAAAATGCTGTCTACAACTAAATAATTGCCCTTGCATGTTAAGGAAAAGACGATTATGGTCTGCAATTCTGAATCAAGCATCTTAGGGCCTTACATCAATTGGAGTCACGGGAATGAAGCAAAGAAGTGCAGAATCTACTGAGGCGAATTATGAGGGCCTATTTTAGGTTGGAGATTTATAATAATGGAGGAGAGAACGTAGATTTGAGTTGTATTTTATCAATCTGCTTGACATATAAAGAAAGATCCCTTTCTGGTGATTTCTGAGAAAGTTCCCCCTTTGAGAACTTTACAGTACATCATTTTACTATTTGTTTCCCTCCTCCCTCAAGAATCCCCACTTTGGAAAACATGGAAAGAATGTAACCTGTGAGAAATGGAATTGTGACTATGCTTTTTTGATAAGAGCAATTTTATAAGAATATGAGCCACAATTTTGTCAAAAAATGAAGAACGATTTGAGAACGATCTGAGGTTGATCTTCGTCACGAAAGTTAGGAACAGCAACACTACTTTGTTGTCAAGAGGATCAAATTTTGTGATAAAGGTATGACTTCATCTGGATGAAATCAAAATCAACACGAGCGCATCTTGAAAATGACTGTAAACACCAAAATTTTCAGTACACTTTCTCATCAAACAGAATGGCGTCACAAATGTTGGATCAAACTTTCTTTCTTTCCCAGTGCCATGTAGTGCAATGCAACAGAGTTGCATCACGATACTCTGTTGTCTTTCCAAATAGTGGCAACCTCCTGATGCATTGCAAATACCATTACTTTGGTCACCACAGAAATTTACTACTAAAATTGACACCTTACTCTAACACATACATTTTCTCCTGACACCACCCAGCCCCTCAAGGTACATTATGCTCAATGTGACGTTTTGCTACTTTAGACATCGCCAAAGCTTGCGGATATTTATTTTTTGGACTCCCACTTTAGTGGAAGAGTCTTATAAAATGAGGTCTGTCCACCCATCCTTTTTCTGAAATTTGGTGTGAGGGTGACAATCCGCAATTGAGGAAAAGTGATGGAGCCGGCATTTTGGACATTTTTTTTGTTTGGCTTGCAGGTGGCCATTTATGCCTGAAAATGGCCATTTTCAGGGTTTTTCGAAAATATTTCAAAATCCGTTCATTACTTTTTTCTGGTTTTTGGTGTGAAACTACGGACCAATAGCAGTTATGCTGTGGACCACGTGTCATATCTGGGAAAACTCTTTTGTTCGGCTTGCAGGTGGCAATTTATAAACGTACAAAAATGGCATTTTTTATTGTCTGTTCCAAATTATGTGAAAAATGGTTCGTCCGATTCTTTTCATTTTTGGTGTAAATATTAGGGGCACCTCTGCTCATGTTTTAATCCATATGCCATGTCTTCTGAAAATCTCGTTTGGCTTGCAGGTGGCAATTTTCGTCCAAAAATGGCGATTTTCAGGGGTTTTTCCACATATGTCATGAACTATTAGCCTGTTTATTGTTATTTTTGGTGTGAATATTTGAGGCAACTGTACGCATGTTATGAACCATTTGCCATGTCTCCGAACAATCTCATTTGGCTTGCAGGTGGCAATTTATGCCCCAAAATGGTGTTTTTCATGTTTTTTTTCCAAATAGGTCAAAAACTGTTCATCTGATTCTTGTCATTTTTGGTGTGAATATTTAGGGCAAATATGGGTATGTTTTGAACCATATGCCATGTCTCCTGAAAATCACGTTTAGCTTGCGGGTGGCAATTTATATCCAAAAAGGGTGATTTTCAGGGTTTTTTTCCAAATATGTCATGAACAGTTAATCTGTTCATTGTAATTTTGGTGTGAATATTTGGAGCAACTCTACGCATGTTGTGAAACATGTGCCATGCCTGCTTAAATGCTTGTTAGACTTGCAGGTGGCAATATTCGTTCAAAAATTGCCCTTTTCATGTTTTTTTTATTTCCAAATATGTCAAAAACTGTTTGTCAGATTCTTCTGATTTTTGGTGCGAATTTATAGGGCAACTACGCACATGTTTTGAATCGTATGCCATATCCTTTGAAAATCTCATTTAGCTTGCGGGTGGCAATTTATGTCCAAAAAGGATGATTTTCAGGGTTTTTTCCAAATGTGTCATGAACAGTTAATCTGTTCATTGTCATTTTTTGTGTGAATATTTTGAGCAACTCTACGCATGTCATGAGCCATTTGCCATGTCTGCGGAAAGGCTCGTTAGACTTGCAGGTGGCAATTTCACCTAAACATGCTGATTTTTAAGTTTTTTTCTGAATATGTTTCAAATAGTTCATCTGTTTTTATGTTATTTTTGGTATGGTTCTGAGGAGCAACTCTGTTTATATTATGAACCATGACCAATGTCTGGAGAAAATTTTCTTTCCTTTGCTAATTTTTTTTGCTACTGAAATTCAGTGTGGTCCAGACTTCAAGTTCCATGTGAATATAATCAACTTAGCATGATTGTATCTCTCTATTTCACTTAGCTGATCTATTTTCCCACATTATTTTTTCATACATGCCTTAGGTAGTTATTGCTATGCTAATGCATATGAATCTTGTTGTAACAGTCAATGGGATTGCCTCTGGAAAATTTTACTTAGACTTACTGACCTTTGTTTCATAAATGTTATTTCCTCTGCATAAGAGAATATTTCTTTTATACGGTTTTTTATTGCCATTGAGACTGCATGTTTATTGAACGTTGTTCTGTTATATTATACGGCAAAAAAAGCGTCACTATAGCTCTTTGCACAACTTTCTATCTGATTTTCACTATGGATCGAAATGCTTTTTTAAGGGACTAATAATTCCTTTTGAAGGCTCCAATGGCTGCATAACAAATATCATTGAAAAGTCATTGAAATTGACTTTGAATTGTGCGCTGATGTGGCTTACATTTTGCTGCTGTTGTGTATCTTCAGCTGTTATTGTGTACATGTCCCAACTATTTTACTCAGAAAAATTCTATTCCACGATACCCACAAAAATGTTTAAATATGAGGTGTTCAGGGTGTAGCGTTATGTCTACCCAGGCCCAGTTTTTATTTTAATTAAAGGTAACTGTTAGGATTGTGTCAAAATATTTGAAGGACGTTTGTATGTCCTTGGTCATTTTTTGTGTCCTACTTAAATGCAATATTCTTTATGTTGCGGGCCAAGAGTCATATCATGGTACATTGTGGTTGAACTTGAGCATTCTTATTAATACTGGCAATAATAGCAATTTATGGCTTTTTTTACCTGAGCGCTTCATCGGTTTCGTTTGTTAATTTTTGTATACATGTGAAGTGCAATTCTGCTAATCCAATGCACCATGGGTACTTGGAAGAGTTACTATTGTACTTCGGTACCGCCATTCATTTCTATACTTCACATATTTTTTGGTCTTCCATATCAAAGCAATAGTACTTATGTTATAAACCATTTGTCATAACTCAGCAAACACTTCCCTAGTGTGGCCATGTCGAAAAATTGCCACTTTGAAAGTTTCGCTGAAATTCCTTCAAGATCTCCTTGCCAATCTGGCTTTGTTTTACTTCTTACTGTGAAAGATCGCTGTAATAGTAGATTATGTTGAAAAATAAAATGATACTCCACTTGAGTGATGAAGTAATCAATTAAAGGTATTTGGTGCTTTTGTGTAAGGAGGAGAAAGAATCGCTCATTATTTTTCCTTTCTTCTAATGCCAAGATTCTCAAATAAGTTTGCGGGAGTCCACTAATTGTGTAACTTGCTCAATACCTTTTCTAAATTTGAGTTGATGCAAATTGATTTGATTCCCGAGCACACTAGGTATGCTATAGTTTGATTGATATCAAGCAATTGCTACAAACTTCACTAATGATTTTGGATTGTGTTCCTCTTGAGCCACAATGATCCTCAACTGAAAAACAATGTCCGATTAAATTAAAACTCCTCCAAAAAATCAAGTTAACTTTATCTGCTAGCTGCAGATGTGTCCTTATCAATGATACCAGTATTCTCTTTAGTTTTTATTTCTACTTTGAAAACAATTTGTATAAAGTATCTTATTGCTTATTAAAGGTTTTCTACTCTCAGAAGCCATGATTTCTTTCCTTTTGGTTTTGTAGTTCAAATGCTCGGCCAAAACCAATACAATACACATTGTTCTCTTCAAGTTTAGCAATTCAATGAAGTCAGTAAACCAAAAAGCATGTCAATTCAAATTTCCCACTCACTACTGTAAACACTTCACATGAACAAAGACCATTGATGTACGTACAGCAGCCACTATTATGTACATTTGAATGATGACGGAAAAATCACTTGTATGCTGCTCACATTGCATACTGTCTGAGCTGTTTCGTACAGAGGCATTTCAGCTGAGTCAACTGTCTAGGCGCTAACTGGAAATTTCTCTACAGCGGAGTTTTTAGTATGTTTACACGTGTTGCACAGCTAATTTGATATAAATTTCATTCAGCAGGGGAACTTCTACCTATAGAGTCTTAGTCAATTTTTTAGTGGAGTTTCCCTTTAAAGATGCTTGTGACGAAAACTTCCGAAAATGGATAATGACAACTTCACGGTGGCCAGTCTCTGAAAATCTCCCCATAGGCCGAGTGGAAACTAAAATGTCACGAAAATCGCAAGACATGTGACCACACCATTTACTCATACGCTAACTTTAGTTTATCAAATCAATTTTATAAGTAATCAAAAGCACAATTTTTTCGGTAAATGATGCCTGATTGAAAGATTTGCAGCACTGCGCGCTCACAAATCAATGACTTTTTGTTTTCTTGATATATCATTCGTTTATGAAAAAGCAATTCTATGTTAGAGATAATCACACTTCAAGCCAGTATTGTGTTGTGGCATGTGAACAAATTGAGAACAATTGAGGCTGAATATCAGTAAAAAAGTTAGGAATATCAAGCCTCGTTTGAAATTTTCTGGTTCTTATAGAAAAAAGAGTGTATGTATTATCCTGCAACACAAGTTGAACTGCTAGTTAGAAATTTTGTGGTAGAATAATGCCACTTGGGAGGGGGTGTGGTTCCATCCCCTAGTCTGAGATTTTTTACTGCAAACAAAAACCTGCTGGAGCTGTTGCAGCAAATTTTGCATATGTGAACAGAATTTACTTGCACATCTTTTGGTGCAAGTTTAGTCTTCGTACCTATAACAGGGAGTGTCATGTGGCCATTTTCTGAGGGGGGTAATGTCATGTTTTGCTGATTTTTCGGATTTTTGGCTCTTTTTCACTTCTGTTCTGACGATTTCAATGGTTTTGGGCTTAAATGATAGCTTTCAATGAGCTTCTTCAGAAAATTTCATGCAGCAGGGGGTCCGCAAAACGAGGGTAAAGTCCATATTTTTACCATTTTTTAGGACTTATAAAAATCCAAATTTTCGAGAAATATGATGTTTTTTACTTCGCTGCCATTTAAACGCTATGTTTCCAGCCTTAATACATCACCTTTTTCAGGAAATCACTATTGCCCATCGTTTTTGGCCAAATTAAAATTTGATAGGTGTTAATATCAGACCAGACCACCTGTGGGACCAAAATTTGGGACGTCTCGCTCATTATGGGCAAGAATAAGTGGTCCAAGTTTTAAGGTCATAGTCAAAAAGGCATATTATGTTAACCGCTGATAAAAAATGAAAGATTGCTTTCTCTGGTATAGCCTGCTAGCATACTCAAAACTAATCGCTTCTCACAGAGTCTGCTCACTATCGTTGAATTATTGCACAGGCCTATGTCACCTGCATCAGAGTGCACTTGCTAATTATGCATGCTCTGTGCTGCTTATCTTCTCGGCAATATCAGAATTATCACCTGTTTCCACACATTGTAGTTCAGACGCAGTATGTTTTCATTTGCATAGACAATTTCTTGAGGCTGATTTTTGACCCTCAGAAAATGTGGCATTATTAGAACACACTGGTTAGATGTGAATGTTACGAGACCAACTAACCAAGTGAGCTCAATTGAGTTTGGAATACAAACGGGCTATCTCTGCTAGTACTCACATCTAAGTTATTTCTGAAATATATTTGATATATTATTGACGATTAACTTAATGTACCTTTTTGAGTAATGAAACATTACTTTTGGGGGTGCGGGTGTTTCGACCCCGCTAAAAAACTAACTTCCTTTTTTGCTAGATGTTTGAAATTTTGACCGCTCATGTTTGGCCATAGTTCATTGACAAATTGCAAATTATAAACCCCCTGATGCCTGCTCTGCTGATAGCATATTAATGGTAGACCTGCCATATGTTCTCCCATGGAAACCAATAGAAAGATATTAAAAATTGTATAAAATGTTTGAAAATGGTTTGAGCTGGGTGCAAATGACCTAGGAAGAGTAGAAAAGTTACCTTACGAAGGTAGCATAAGTGAACGTATATCTTTTTTGAAGAATTTTTTGTTTTCGATTTTCCCATATTTTGGAGCTTTCCTACAGACAATGTCCTGTGTAGAATATTGAGAAGCAGTGATACAGCTCAATTCTATACTAGCATAGTCCATATTTTAGAATGACATGAAGTTATTTGGTATTGGATGCAATCTTCATTCTCAAAAGCTATTGCAAAAAATCAATAAAAATAGTAAAATATGGCCAAATTTTGGACTTTGATCTCGTTTTTTAGACCCCCTGTTGGGCCCCTTTACCCCAAACGTAGATTTTCTAATAGCCCTTTTCAGAAACAATAGTTTTGACGTTTGAGGTGGAAACAAGTTTATGAGGACTCGACTCATGGACCATTAGCTGAGCGAGAATCTGGTAAGCTGAGTAAGATTCCAGTTTGATTTTCGCAGATCTTCCTGGACACGCATTTACATACTACCAGCTTTCATTGTCGAAAGTAGCTTCTTGTAATGGTTTGATGTGTGCACTATATGAGCTATCATCTCCGAGAATAGAAAACATTCTCGTTGAATGATTTTTGTTGTGCAATTCTGGATGTATCCACTCTTCATGAAACTCATATATGTCTTTTTCTTTGTTTGTAGGTGCTTTGGCCATTGGCATCACATGCAACTTTGTCAACAACAACACCATTGAGGAGAACCGTGTTCCTGAAATCAGTGGCATCTCTTACCAGTTTAATCCCAGTTTCTTTGATGAAATGAATAGTCAGCATGGAGTTAAATTAGAGAATATTGTCTACTACAAGAACGAGACACACTACTTTGTTATGACTGCCCTGAAGTCGAGCTTGATCGGACAAGGAGTTATCAAATCGGTAGGCATTTAGTAGAACTATAATGTATATGTTCTAAGAGAGTACATTGAATCACTTTAGAGTGACCAGTAGACCAGTCTCAGTAGTCGTCCAAATCGATGAATTTGGATACTGATGAGAAGGTTTGATGCTCTTCTGTCCTCACAAAGCTGCTGAGAAATTGCTGAATCCCTACCCGTCTCAATCTTTAGGGATTTCGCGCTAACCAATCGGAGTAAAGCTCGAACCTAGAACCCTGTTGTTCATAAAAACATAGAGGAGGGTCGCCCTTTACGGCCATTCGCCCTTTAAGGTCATCGCCGGAAAAAATCATAAATTTCTCTGAAATAGTAAAATAAGTACAGTAAATAAGAACATTGTAGCTTTCTTTACTTATTCCTTTCTCAAAATT
>JAOBRC010794338.1:0-10038 GCA_027575255.1 Scolionema suvaense | reverse complement strand
AGGGAAAATGGTCACTTTTGAAGCTCTTGGTCAGGGAAAATAGTATTAATTTCATACATGTAAGTCAGGGAAAGTCACGGAATTTATTTTGGATTTACGTGTATGAACCCTGCAGCATTCGCATAATCAGTTAACATTAGAGCATGGAGAACTAGGGGGATGGCAAAACAAGTGCCGATGCAAAGACCCTAAATGATCTCTCAATCGTTGGGTCATGTACGAAGGCTAACAGAACTGTGGTATGAAGGTAAGCCGGCATTGCTGATCTGCTCTCAGAATACTCTTCGTGGCAAGGAAGTCTTCCCCAAATTTCCATGAAAAACAGTACAAGTCTGGAACTTAGGTTTTTAGATGCACTATATTGGGTAAGTTTTAAACTATTTTCGCATGCTGATAGCAAACTTAAGTTTAGCATTCCTAAATTAATAAAGAATTGTGCAACAGCTGCATGGGTCACTGCTGGAGCAGCAAAAAATAGCCATCTGCACATGCTGATTTGGTTATACTTAGTCAACATATGTGCAACTAGATAACGATCAACCAAGACTACGTTTTATCAGCTAGTGGCAAGAAGATCCAGTCCATTTTCTGCCAGCTGTAAATGCTATTGTAGCATCTTCAACTAGAATAGGGAAGATGGAAACCCTCTTTCGACAGATCTAAACGAAAGGTAGCATTTTATAGTCTAGTCTTATAATTCATCGATACAGTTTTGTGAGCTAGATGAGAGGGACTTTGCGATCGCTCACATACCCAGAAACCTTTAAGAAAAACACAACTTCTTCTGAAAACATCAGCAGCAAACTAATTTCAGAATCTGTGACTGCAGTTACATGTTTACGGAAGGTGTGTAAGCACCAATATACATAAGTGGAAAACACTTGCCTATATACAGTTGCGCAGGTGCAAACAACTTACAGTAGGTGAGCTATAAATTTACGTGGTTGACATAATATAACTAACAACCTGAGAAGAAGTGATGAAATAATGAAAGTACAATAAATATAAGAGTGCACTGGGAGAAAAGTACAAAGACTAGAAAGAAAAGTGAAACTAAGGAAAAATGTGCAGAGCGGGGTAGAGAGGGAGGCAAATTAGTGCTAGATGGAAATAGATAATAGTAAGTGCTTAGCCTGTCGCGTAAGTGAGGGCCTTAACCATTATAGTGCATGGCCTCTTTGATCTTCCTTTGGAAATCTGTGGTTGCAGTGCCTATGATAGAGAGGCTTCCACTATTACACAAGTTCTTGTCTTGTAGATGCTTGAAGATATGGGAATTCTGGTCCTTACCATGTATCCAGAAACGTTTTGTCGGCTTCCCGATGTCACCCAATCGGCAGAAACGTTAAAATTAGAAAGAGTATCTATTTTCTATATTTGGCAGTAGCTCCCGTGCATTAGCAAGTTAGGCATAGTTCACCAAATTTATCATATTAGTTCATACCCCCTCTCACATATCTAAGGCATTGTCTATCAAATTCCTTATTTAGAAGCTAAGGAAAATGCTCACCTAATTGTACTGTAGTTGAACCTTTACTAAGTTCTTAGAAAGGCTAGTCATGTAAATACTTAAAAATGGTTACTGGTACTTTGAGAAGGTTATTTCATTAGGCTTATTGAAGAAAAACCTTTTTCGCAAAAATATGCTGACCTTCATGCTCATGTCTGTCATTTTCTATTCAAAGATATGTAATAATGTATGATATTAGCCAGTATTTTATGACAGCTGTAAAAGTAATTGGGATGAAATGATAGTACGCATGTATGTCCTATCGATCAGCTATAGTATATCTTGAGTAACTTGAGAGGAGCAAGTTTATGATTACTGACATTCCAGGTTGCTTGCTGTCTCTGCTTTCATACTTCCTAGCACTATCATTAGGTAGCTCAGTCAAATGCGAAGCATGTTTTCTAGAGCTAGTACAAAGCTTTTCAACTCCTAGTTAGTGTTGGGTGCCATGTAAATTATATATTATTAAGACATATCGAAAAGTTTAGTGATGACTTCGTTCATTGGCATTTTAATTCAGTTTGACATTGCTTATTTGTTTGTTTGTTTGATTGATTGTTTTGGTTTTACTGGTCAGGGAAATCTGAACTAAATTTTAAGTTTAACGTGCTGTTCCCTCTCTGCTTCTGCCGCTATTGTATTGTATCATTTCTACCTAATTGCATATTCATTCACCCTGATATTCCTACATTTTTTCTAGACTCCTAGTCCTGCACACATTACCTCACCAAAGAAGAAAGTGAAGGGTTGCACCGTTTGTGGAAAGTCAAATTGTGCAAGGCATAGGTAAGCAACTTGTTCACCTGGGTGCCTCTCTAGGATTCATGCACAAATTTTTTATCGTCTTGGCTGGCATTCATCCGATATGTTGTGGGTGTTGTTAGCTGCAGAAATACTTGTTTGTCTCCCACGGACTTCAAAGTAATTGCAGGACATCAGAAATTTCCAGTAGTTATTGCATTTTGTCCAATCATACCGAAGGCAAAAAATTTGAAGTGCCCAATCATCCTCTTTCAGCTGAGAAGGAGCCAGACTCCTGCCCTTCCTAATTACCTACATTAGGGTTCTGCCCAAGATCTTATGAGTGCTGGGTGAACTTAGCTGCAAAAATGCCCCATTTTGAAATGGGGGCCTGGAAGAGTTCTGAACCCTCCTATGAGGTTTGAGGTAAGCTCCGATATGTTGAAATTGTGATTGAAAAAGTAGAACCTCAAAAGCTTTCTGAGTTGTGGGCAATTGGGGCTGAGTGCTGGGCGGTACGGCCCAGTGCCACCCACCATGAGCAGAATCCTGATCCATGAATAATTTAGTTTGTTCTGGAACAAGAAAAGTGAAAAAATATTTGGTCTAATGCGCGACAAACGAACTCCATGTGTCTTATCATTCTTCGTATGAAATTATTGATTCGGCACTCATCAGGTGCGCAACATGATAGCCTACGTCCTTGCTGTAACAAGTGATAAGAGAATGCAGTCATCAACTAGTGTGTTCAAACATTTCTCTTCTGTTATTATTTGATTACGGCATAATCAAACTGGAGAACAGGAAGCCATCACAATAACATTGGGCATTCACGCAGCTGTCCATGATTGACTGTAGCATTTACTTGTGTCATGTTACATGTCTCAATTTTCTCTCTAATACTTTATGAGGACATACACATTTGAGAAATAAATGTAACATTTACTGTTTTAATATATATTTTTTAAAATACAGATATATGTTTTAAAATATAGATATGCAGATCAGAAAATTAGAGCATGTGTACACATAGTGTCTGTAAAAGAAAGAAGAAAGTCCTTTTTACATGGCATCAGAGGGTTTGGTAAATGTGATTAGGCATGTCATATTTTAAAAATCATGGCCATAAGACCACGGAAAGTTGAAGTTTCGGTATGCGTAAAATGGCTTATTTGGTAATGCGGAAGGCAATTAAAATACAAGATGCGCACGGCAGTTTATTTTTTATGTTTAGCTTGTAACAGAGTGCATAAGAATCCAATTTTAGGTCTCTGGAGTCTCGCTTTATGCCTCTTTTTTATGGTCACGGTCTAGTCATCAGGATTTAGAACACAAAACTGAGCGTTCGATGTTGCGTCAACACAGCGACACACAACGGCAACGGAATTTGCTAGCTTGTTACACACAGTTTAGGAAAGCTATGAAAATAAATCGCTGACTATTGCTGCCAGCTGCGAAAATAGAACAAATGGGCTTCAAAACGTCGATGCGCGCGTCTACGCATACCGAAACTTCAACTTTCTGTAGCCTAACTGGCTGAATATTTATTGCATGGTTTCTGCCAGGTATTTTAGTCCCCCCTTAAAATGGAAAATCCCCCTTACTGCCATCTCCCCCCTTAAATCATCTAGAAAATTACCGTCCCCCATTATCAAAAAGTCCCCCGTTAAAATGAAAATATTTTTCACCTAGACCCCTTGAATCTTACTTTCAAAAAATTAGTAACAATACGTCTCCTTCCCTGCCCCTTTCCGTATACTATGCATTTTCCAATGAAGCTAGTAGTCATCTTTTAGTTATATTTTGAACTCTATGTGAAAGAAGTTGTAAGTTCCAGGAAAGCAAGTAAATTTGATGCCGACTGCCAAACTTATCTATGGAAGATATCATCAAAGGACCATACAAAATCGTTTCAGCATGTAGAAACCAAAAAAAATTCTCTAAGTTAAATTTTTACCGCAAAATCTAAAAACCATCAGCTTTCTAGAGCATTCTAAACACAACCTTGCTTTGTTTTAACCACCCTGGCAAAACTAACAGCCACATGCCATAGATTCCAACCCTCCTCATTTGTCCGGGAGAGTCCCCGTTTTGAGGTCATCCTCCCTGTCTCTGACTGAAGTAAAGAAGCTCCTGGTTATAGATTCAATCCCTTCTACCACTTCCCTCATCATCGCGTTCAGAGCTTTTTAATACCCATTTCTTTATCAATCATACCCCTTTGTTTTGCATGACACAAACAATGTCCATCACATCACTAAAAGGACATTGGAAAACAAGATTGAAGAAGAAAGCGACAGCACTTGTACATAATATTCCAACAATGAATTCGAACGCACTGCTTTATGAAAATCTGTATAACAGAATTGCCTTTTTATTACATACTTAAAACTCCTTTGGGTCAAACTCGAGTACAGGGAATGCATCAAAAAAAGGAGAAACTGCACATGCTCCACCAAAATTGCGCATCGGATAGTTGAAAGCAATGGCTGTTGCTGGAATAGTCGTGGATTGTTTTAATGATCTTGCATTGGCGCAAACAAAATACAAAACTTATTTGTAGCTTTTGATGTTTCTTCTTTCGCATGCATGTCTTTCTTGTGCAACTAAAATGAATTTATGACAACAGTTTCGTGTTGATGTTTCGTGATCTCCTGTAGGCATACAGTATGTCTTGTAAAAGTTCAACTTATGCATTAATTTTTCTGATCAAGAGTTTGTAAAATTGGTCTTGGGAATCACATTCTTCAGCATTCTTGAAGACTCCATTTTCTAAATTTCCCCCTTTTGACCCAACCCTGGTGGGTCATTCTGGAGTTACTAACCAAGAAAATCTCCCGGTTTTGGATCATGCAGGTTAGAATGTATGACGTGTACCTGTATACAATGAAATATCTTGCCCATGTAACACAGCATCAGCTCTCTTTGGAGTGTGGTTAATTATTTGTAACAGTTTTAATATGATAGAGTATTGATGAAGCAATGAATATGATTCAACAGTCAGACTTGATATCTTAGGATTTCAGGATTTTCTGAATTTTCTGAATTGTTTGATCATGAGCTTATTAAATAAGCTCCGCCCTTTAAAAAAAATCTTGAATCTTTGCTGCCCTTGAATCAAACTCCCCCCTTGTTTCAAAACAAGAAAAAAATCCCCCCTCTTTTTGAATCTAATTTGTCAAGTCCCCCTTATTTTAAAGGGTGGCAGAAACCATGTATTGTGATATAGATATTGGGAGAACCTAAATAAAACTCTATGAGATGAATTGCACTCCATTTGATGATTCTATGTTCAATCTTATGTAGCTGAGGATTAAACATCAAGCTCTTTGTCAGGTAGCAGTCAATGAAAATATTAGTTTACTTGAAGCTCTGTCACAGACAACGCTGAGAATGTCTTTCCCAGTACGTACCAGAGTGTTCTAAGCATTCTCTGTTTCTCTTGCGAGTAGTTCCTGTTGTGTACGAACGCGTTCTTTTTTGGAAAAGTGTATTGCCGAATCAATCAAATTCGTGAAACATTTGGAATCAAAATGGCAGATAAGGCTGCCTTCAATGTGAGCTCCCAGGACGGTATGTTGGCTCATCAACAAGGAACCACTTATGTATGGCTTTGCAGCTGTCAGGTTTCATTATTTTAGTATTGAACTTTATTGACAGGTCACGGAAACGGTAATTGACAAACCATTCACATGTTGCAGTTTTTAACAGCAAGCCCCATGAAGGTGTTAGTAGATAATAACCGAACTCTGGTCCATGATTCACTTGTTTCACATGGCCCTGCTCCGTTCTCTCACATTCCATAAATGTCATTTTGATAGCATGAAGGCCATATGAAAGTACTGAAAATTTAAAATGTCTCAAGGTGGTTTGTCCCATAATCCAATTTATAGCATTTAGCACCTAATAACACACCTCCAGCACAGGTCTCTAAATAATGTTTCCCAAGTGCCAGACAGAAATGTCAGGCATCGGTGATGCCAAGGGCTAGACAGAAATGTCAGGCATTGGTGGATCATGCCGGACATTTGTCAGGCATTAAGCGATGACTTTCATGTTTTCAGGTCTCCTTACTGAATATGAACAAAAATACTTGCCAGAACTTTGAGGTAGTGTTTCTTAAATGGATTCTGCTTAAATTTTGTTGCTATCAGTCTCCTTTCCTTCTGTACGGAATCTATTATGTCAGAAATTCTAAATTTATACCAGACGTCAGAAGGGAGTGAGAATATAGCGTTATGCTGGACATTTGAGTATTTTTCTGAGGTCATGACGGACAAACGTCTTATGTCCAGCACTATTTATAGGCCTGCCAGCAGATGGTGCCTCTGCTTCCCTAGACAATCTCAGAAAAAGTCCGGCCCAAAAAATATTTCTTCTGTCAGCCCCTATCCCATGTTCGCATCGATAGTAGACAATGGTGAAATTTATGGCAAAGAGCAGAAAATGTAATCTTGTCTGGTGTTACCTGAAGTGTAAGCTATTCAATCTACTAGTGATTTGTTGCATTGGATGATGATTTGTTTCCGCTTTTCTAAACAGGCCTGAAGTATCAAGTCAAACACTGCATGTAAGTATGATATGGTTGAATATTTTAGCTGATTTGCATATTATGATACTAGATAGATTGCCATGCTATGTTTGCAAGAACTCTAAATTTCAGTGATACAATATTGTTATGGTAATGAATGACTGATTGCGCAGGTGGGGGTGGAAGTGACCCGTTTTATTGTTTTCAGAGTTTCTCTTACAGACATGGAACTTTTCTGGCTCAAGCCGGAATTCCGGCTGACCGAGGCTGGGAAGTCAGTTTCCGGCTCGCTGTATGAGGTAGGTTATGGTGTGGTGATACTAAAATGTGTTGTCTGTTGCGCGCAGTTGTAAATAAATTTCCAGTATAGATTCTGATGATGGTGAGATCTTTTAATAGGCCCTCACTTTTTGATGAAGTGCTCAAGACTACATTTCAGGATCCAGTATGCAGAGTACCCCTCACCTCTGTTTTCCAGTGCCGAAACTTTTGGTCCAAATTCATGTGCATTACGTTCATTTCAGAAAGTAGCGTGGAAATGCTAGTGCTCTAACGGCTAATACAGTATTACATGGAACTTAATATTTCTTAATAGTTTTTTTAATAGGTAATTTAGGATCGTTTAGAGCGTGTTTTCTTGCATCCTGTGTGCATGTGGTGAAATTGTTCCCTTGTCTGACTTCTTAATGCTAAATGTATAGGAAAGCAATTAAAAGCATACTGCAGAAATTATTACAAGGCTCTTATTTAAAGCGGCAGGATCCGATAGAACCATTCAAATTAAAATTTTTAAGATTATTTATGCAAAGTAAAAGTATTCCTCCTAGCAGGGTCCTGCCCAAGATTTTGTGAGTGTGGGGCGAACTTTGGTGCGAAACTTCCCCACTTTGAACTAGGGGCCTGGAGGAGTTTTGAGCCCTCCCTTGAGGTTCGAGACATTAGCCTCTTAAAGTCTTAGATCATCAAGGTCATTGCAGGCTGAAAATAACTTGAAATTGAACCTATCAACTTAAACGCTGCCATGCTTCTTAATAAGTCAGCAAAATAATGTCAAGGTAATTCAGAAGGACTTCTAGCCATTTTAGCAATTGTGAGCAAAACAAGGATATATATGTATATGCAGGTAATAAAGACATACACTGTGCCACATGCAGATTATGTTCAGTCAGATTTGAGCTCAAGATCGCAGCTGGCTGGATGTTGGAATTGCAGTTGAAAAAAAGAACTTAAATAGCTTTGTGAGTGGTTGGCGATTTAAGCAGAGTGCTGGGCGGTACGGCCCAATGCCGCCCACTGTGAGTAGAACCCTGTCCAAGGACCCTAAATCGAAAGTATTTCGGCCATAGTTACTATGAAACGAAAGATATCTTTATCTTGATGCTCTATTCTTGAATTTAGTTATCCACCCCAAAATTCAGGTCTTGGTCGAATCCTTGAAGTTTTAATGTGCCAAAACACATGAATATGCTATGAAGATTGAGCTAAAAAGTATGCAACCCATATTGTAGTTGTTTGTAAGTTGGACAGAACTAATGTTGCTCAAAAAAATGTTAACATATATGTTCAGATGCCTGTTGGATACTGCCCCTTTAATGCTTCAAATCATGATACTGAATGAGGTCTTTATAGCGATCTTCGCTCCCGTCCATCCATTGTTGAAATAGTTGACACAAAACTAATATAAGTGAGGTCTGCTCACTATGTACATACGTTTGCTTGCTGCATCTGAGAAAAATTTATCAGGAGCATTCTTTGAGAAGTACATACTTTCTCGTACTAAGTTTTTTGCTATCGTACATCATCTCTGTTCTTCCTGTGTATGTTATATGTATATATATATTATATCCTGTGAATGTGTATGTTATATGTGCATTGTAGGATTTCTGCAATATATCCTCTCTGTTGTTTTTTTGTAGCCCTGGGAAAATCTCAAAATTCCAGAACCTGTCGACAAAGCATTAACAGAGGTATGAGTCTCAATTGTCATGGTGATGCATATACTTCTGAGGTAGAATGCGAAATGCCAAAATCTGTTGACCTGTTGAACTTTTGCTGTGAAAACATAGCTGTTAAAGACTGTCGAGCATCGTGGGCAGCGGAGTAGCAAGAAACATGGCCGACTCTCCAAAATCAAAACAATCCACGGCAGAACTTTCATTGATCTGATTCATATGAATATCGTCTTATAAGCAGCGATGTACATTTACCTGTTCTCTCATGGACAGTAGCAAAGGTTTGAAGTCAAAAGGTGACAGGTTTCAAGCAGGATATCCTTTGTTTCTTATCATCTGCTTCGCACAGTGCGGTTTAACCACTGTAAACATTGCCGTGTGATCTGTTGTTTTGGACTTAGTCACCCAGCTGCGCAAACTGGGTTGCAATCTGCTCATGAACTGGCTGAGCAAGTGAGCTCATCAAAGAGAGGCTGTGATGCGACCCAACAGTCATTAAGATAATTGCTAACTTTATGGAATTGCATGAAAAGTAATGAACTCATGGCCAAATGATTATTGCTTTACCTACATTCCTTTTCTAAAATTTTCCAGCTGTTACCCCCTTCCTTATTAATCAATGTTAGCACCTTTGGAATTGCCCATGGAGGATTCCTTGGCTAATGCCTTAGCAGCATTAGGACTTCTTGGTAAATCAACTAACTGACAAAATATGTGTGACTTGTTGCTATAGCCTATTGTATGTACATCCAATGACAAATGTGGAGATTTGAAAAGCGGCCATGGGCTTATCGGCCCTCTCATTATCTCTTCTGGCCATACGAGCATGGATTACTATCCGTAATGCTTGCACGGTACTTGGTATTTGAGGGACTTATCCATGAATTTTTTATCAGCAGTCTCACCATTGTTTTCAGTTTTTGTTCTTTGTGTTTTTGATGATTTTAATTGTTGGTTATCTCTGTGTCATGCTTGCATTCATGATTTGTTGTCTTTGTTTTATTTTAATAATACAGGTATTTCATATTTATTAACTTTCTAGTTCCTGGAAATAACGCTTGAGACTCATCTTTATTCATGGTTCAGGTTGGTTGCTCTTTTTGTCTGTTTGTTTCTGTGTTGTTTTCAGCTGCTGCTCAATGTTATGCATGTATGGCTTGATTCAGAAAAGGAGACCGAGACAGTCTTCTCCGTGAGACGCGCGCGATCGCGCTCGTGCACGCAGGTACGCAGGCAACTTCGATTGACCTGCGCTGTTTGTTCATCGTAGTCGCGCGGGCAGCACCCGCTAAAACGACGAAATC
>JAOBRC010794227.1:0-10038 GCA_027575255.1 Scolionema suvaense | reverse complement strand
AGTGGCTGGTCAGTCCATATCAACATTTATGGATCATAAGGACACATTTCTTGTGCGAGCAGAGTGGCTGGTCAGTCTATATCAACATTTATGGATCATAAGGAGACATTTCTTGTGCGAGCAGAGTGGCTGGTCAGTCTATATCAACATTTATGGATCATAAGGACATCGGCTCCATTTCCCGTTCTACCAGCGTCTCCTGCTTCATGCATCTATCTGCAGGAAACGGGAGGCATTTTTATGATTGTATCTTCATTTCATCTCATGGTTTTGTGCTCACAGTAAACAGTAGATTTTGCTGCTGTGTATTTGCCAATGTCTAGCGATTTTTATATACAGTTTTAACATTTGTTAAAGCGCTGTTCCCTGTTTGCATTGCAATGTTTCTGCGTGGTGTGTATAGAAGTATTTTCTTCTTCAAAAACTTACTTCTATTTACCTCTTATTTTAGGTCTATTATTCGCGTGGAGCACAGGTGAGTAAATCTTGGAATTTTTATTTAGTGATTCATCGACATGGAATGGATCATTGTGCTAATCAACACGAACATTATATTTGTGCTGTGCCAATGGCTTTTGATGTTCTAACATTAGTGTTAACCCTATCCTGTCTGGGCTTTTTTATGTACATTGAATGCCTGGGGGAGGGGGGTAAAAATACTCCCCTACCCTAAAAGGCGAGCGAATTTAGCTAGGACACTGAATCTTTGCATGGACATAGCCACCAAAATGATTAGTTTCTAAAACCCTCCATTTGGAGTGCCTGGTCAGCACAATTTTAGCTGACGTCAGCACATTTTCCCCCCAAATCAGCAAAAATTGCCAAAAATTTAGCCGTATTTCTCTCGGCAGTATAATCTGAACACCACAATGCCAGATGTTGTTTGAGCCATTGTTGGAAAGCATAAGCATTGTACATTTAAGAAAACGATGTTTGGTAACTTCAGAGCATATGGTTTTCGTACAGCATGGCTACTTCTGAAGTGCTTTTTTCCCATTTTGACTTGTAAGAGGGAAATTGCAGGATTTCGCCAAGCGGCTCTCACAAAATTTGAATATCTCAGGAACCAAGTAAGCTATACACATGAAATTTGATCACAATAGGCGTTGATGAATTTGGTTCTCTGAGCGTAAACGGCAGGAATTCGTCGTGCCTCATTTTTTTCAATATTTCAAAAAAACCTTAGGGGGGTAATTTTTACAACCAACCACCCCCCCAGAATAGGGTTAAGTTTCCTCCTCAATATTCCACGCTGCAACCCCAGTTTTAATTAAAGAAGTTGTGGAAGTTCCTGCAGTTTGGTATGTATGATGTTTATGCTACTGTATATTGCGACCTGCTAACTCTTTGCCAATTATTGGTTGGAAACCATGATCCTGATTATGCCTAATTATTGTAATTGTTATTTATTTAGATCGTCTCTCCACATGATGTTGGTATATCAAATCATATCATGCAAAATTTGAAACCTTTAGAGAGCTCGTGGGATGTGAAATTTTATGAAACTAGTGATCTCTGCATTGACCCGCTCAGTGAAGTGTTGGAATGCTATATGCGAGATGTTCAACAGCACTGTCATAACAGGTAAAGTTGTAATTCACTTGCATTACCAGTTCATTTTACAGTCTTGGGCTGAATATACAGTCAGGTGTAATCATTAGTTTAGCCAGGTTTGAATGGATGTTTTTTTTTGAGTTTTATTCGTGGACTATCAACAGAAACCTATACAGTACTACACAGTAAAAAAGGTTAAACACATTTACGATGCCAAGTAGGTATACTATAACGGTAATATTGAGATGGTTCTATCTACGAATGAATCAGTGGATCGATCTTAAATCACCTGAAAATCAAAGACAACCCTCACCCATTTCCTAGTCGTAACAAGGCCCCTTACTTTCTGCACATTTTCATAATGGAAAATGTTCAAGATCATCTGGGCTAAACTCTATGAAGTCCAGTTCACATGGACGACAATTATTTGTCGTGAGCTATGGACTAGAACTGTCTGTGAGGTCTTAATGACAAAGAGAATCCATATGAGCATATATTGTTGTTGTCTTAAGATCTAAAACACCAGTCCCACTCTCTTGTTTACGACATGTTGTAAGGAACGAAATTTTGCGTTCTCTTTCATATGTCTTATAGTGAATGATAAGATGGACTGCTACTGTTAAAGAGCCTGACTGTGTCGGCCATGTGAACAAGCCTATGATTTAGTCAATTACAGCTAGTATGCAGACAGTTTTATTGTTCGTTTGAACATGAGCGTCTGATTTTGTCGACCATATGAACGAGGCTATGACTGAGAAAACCACACCAACAAATTGGTTTATCTTGTGAGGGCTTTAGACAGAAATGTCCTCCATGGGAACTGGGCCTTAGGATGGACCGTCGGTACTCCCTGAATGCACCACTATAGTCATGTTCACCATGGGAACTGGGCCTTAGGATGGACTGTCGGTACTCCCTGAATGCACCATGCAGTCATGTTCACCTTTCTTTTAGTTGCGGTATGGGGAAATTGTACAATAATTATCTTGTGTTTATTGTAGTTTCCTAGAAGATGAAGAGTTTTTATGATTTGTAGCCTGCTCCCAAACCAAGTGTAGCATACTTCACCCATTTGCTACGTTGGGCGCTAATGTTAATGCAGCTTGGCCAAAAAAAGTAGCAAGATCTCGCGAAAACAAGACAAAGGCACTGCAACTAATTATGCTATGTGCTGTTGCAATGCAAGATTCAATTTTGTTTATTGCAAGTAGTGTATGGTGAAGGCTAGTGACATAGCCATCCACTCAATAGCGTATTGAATTTACCTTGACGTGGCAAATTGCAAATTGCATTAGCACATGAAGGTGAGCAGACTGTAAGAGAAGCTGAATTTCTCGAGCGGTATGCAAGTAGGCTATATGATATGGAGTTTGTTGCGAGATTTCCTGCATGGTCATTGTCTTGTTTATGCACGTATGTCACATGTAAACTTTGTACGACAATGCCCTTTTTGCCGGTCATGTGAAATGCAGCATGCTTTACTGCGTTCTGAGATGTGAATGAAAAATGTAATAATTAGATGTAAACTCAAATTCAATGCTTGCTATTAATAACATTATTGTCTGATGCAAGTAGTTAGCAGCGAATTGCATCAGCCACATTGAGAATATCAAAGACTACTAGTTGTATCAGTACCAGTAGTCTTTCTACAAATGCTGGTAGTTGTATCAGTGCCAGTAATCTTCCTACAAATGCTAGTAGTTAGCACCTCGTTTAACGTACTCGTTCGAAAGAAGTCTCGGTTGAAATTCTTCGTTAAAGTGGATGCTGCTGAACAGAGAATGATATCACTTTAATCAAATTTTTACTGTCAATTCCTTTTATTAGTTTCCCCAGTCTTCAATCCCAGCTTCCCGCGTGACATACATATCATTGTCATTGAGTGAGAACATGCTTTTTCAGGGAGATCAATCAGTCAGGAGATTAAAAGATTACTTACACAGCAATGCATGGTGTTTTTTCACGGAGATCAATCAGTCTGGAGATTTGAAGATTACTTACACAGCAATGCATGGTGTTTTTTCACGGAGATCAATCAGTCTGGAGATTTGAAGATTACATATACAGTAATGCATGGTGTTTTTTCAGGGAGATCAACAAGTCTGGAGATTTGAAGATTACTTACACAGCAATGCATGGTGTTGGTGAAAAGTACGAAGTTGAAGCCTTCAAGGCGTTCTCATTGAAGCCATTTATTTCAACCGCTGAACAGGTAGGAGCATTTCCTGGTTTATTGTGGTTACAGTGTTGTTATAAGAATTATGCAATTATGGTTGTCATGCCAACAAAACGTCGGAGTCTTGATGGATATATCGGTATATGTACGTTGTCGAATCTTTTCTCTGTGAATGTCTATTGAATTTATACTGCTTCCTGTTCATGTTTGATCAAGTTTCTATCAAGCTTTTCCTGAACTGAGTCTGGAAACATGTTGCTTCTCCTGCAAAAAAAAATGTTTTCGTTTTGAATGAAGTAGCCTGGCATTTACTTGCAGCTGTTGTCATAGGAGTTTCGAGAAACGAATAAAGTTATGTTTGAAATGTGTAATAAATGTGGGCAAATGGATCACCACTGATCTTTAATTGTCTCAGGGAGGGAATTGTTTCGTTTTTGGGATTTTTTTTTTATTGATGGCTCCGTTGATGGCTTCTTCTAATATTGGAGAACAGCTCCGTGCTTGGAACATGGCACACACTCATGGAGCCACCCAAAGTGACCATTGTGAAGAAGGAAGATCATGATTCTCAATTCTATTTTTTTTTCTTTTCAGGACTGGTTATGTCATAACTTTGAGGTTTTCATAGAAATTAATTAGGATTGAAAAAGCTGCATTATTTACTGGTAATTTGTGCCAAACCTGTGTATGTACTTCTTTGCTCTGTCTATCAGGCAAAACCTGCATATTTACTTCGAGGCTCTTTTTATCAAGGGAAACCTGCATAATTAGTTTTTATCTCTTTCCATTAGGCAAAGCCTGATCCTGACTTCCCTACTGTGAAATATCCGAATCCTGAGGAAGGCAAGAATTCGCTGAATTTGGCAATCAAGACGGCTGAAGCTAATGGCAGCCCTTTCATTATTGCTAATGATCCAGATGCTGACAGATTGGCATTAGCTGAGAAGTTACCTGAGTAAGTCGTTCTGAATTGAATTCTGGAGGCCTCATTTGCATTATTGGTAGCCTTGAGCACACAAGGTCAAGTGATTAATCCCACCAGCGACTGGTGGAATGCAGGAAGTTCCTAAACACTTAGGCAGCTAGAGGTTCAGTATAACCTAGCATTGAGTGACATAGAAGCAATGAGCAGAAGGTGAATCTACTATTCAAGATGGCCTTCACGTTGTCAACCGAATTCAGTGTAAGTTCTCTTCTATGTTTTGGTATAAATTTACGAGAGTAAGTTCCTATTAGGGTATGATGCAGGCATTAAAGTGGATTCGTTTTACATATTTATCTTGTTTGAAGTTAGGGATGCACTCTTACTTTCAGCTGAGATAGAATGTTAGCATCCGACATATCTGTTGACTTGAGAAGTCGCACCTTGTATCAGAGTTGAGTTTATAAAACGTATCAGAGGTAGGAGTTTCATGGTATCTGATCTACTATGATTTTGTCCCATATTTAATTCTATGGGGCTGAAATCTCATTTGAGAAAATAGCTGGCTCAAAAGCCAGAAAAGTAGAAAGTAGGAGGCCATTTGGCTTCCTTCCGAAACACTGTAAGAGGCGTGCTTACTAAGCTTGGTCATGCTTGGAATTTAGAATTAGATGAAGTAGAACTTATATAATTCGATCATTTATGGCATTAGAGCAGAAAGATCAATCAGTCAAGAATATTATCTCACTTCTTTGCATATTCTTCAGATCGCAACGGATCAGTAGTTTCTTTACACTCTAGTGTCCATACTTAGACTTTAAGTATAATATCTGTCTTCTTTTCAGTGGTTCATGGAAGGTATTCACTGGAAATGAGATTGGTATGCTACTTGGATGGTGGGCATTTGAAAATCACAAGAAACAGAACCCTTCTTTATATCCAGGTGAAATAATGTATTATTCTGTACTCAAATTTGTTTCTTATAATTATAATTGCTGTGTGCCAAAGTACAGTATATGCCTTATTTAGATTTATTATATGCTGTTCCAATGTAGTGGCCAAATAATTTACAATTTGAACTTTTGGTGCAATTTTTCATATGTAATGATCTGGACTACAGCCACTCTAAATTTGAGACAACTTGCCGGTTCAGTTTCTTCACTAGCTATGTTCCGAATTGGGAATACTTTTTAGTTGCGAGCGATGCTAGTACTATATGGGCAAACATGCATCTTTACTTTTTTGCGCGGCAATTTTCGGTCATACACCAACTCCCTTTTTAGCAGGCTTCATAGGGGGCTCCTCGTTTCAAAGTCCCCTCTTCCAGATATCTTGTAGATAAGATGAAGACTTTGCTCTGAAACTTGGTGACTTTGCAGGAAATAGAGTGACAGGTGATAAAGCAGTTTTATTGCTTTTGTTGTTGAAGATACTTCGTGAAACCATGGCAAACAACAATTTGGCTTGGAATAGAATCAGTAAAAAGCTTTTACACGTTTGCTTAACATATCTTACTAGATTTTGAGTGTCCAGACAACTCTGTGAAGATTTTTAAAAATCGTATTGTTTACCTAAAGTAATGAGTCTTGTGCTTTTATTTGATGATGCCATCAAAGATGCTGAAATTAACAATTTTTACATAGACCAGATTGTGTATCTCTGAATGGTTGATATCCAGTATATATGACTTTTTATGATTATACTCATTGCAATATAGAAAGTACTGACTGTGGCGCCTCTGTATTACTTAACCCTTGCAAGAGCCAGTAGGCAATTAGGGATAGTGAAACTCAACCTGTAGCCCGTTTGATTTTCTCACTCTTTTGTGTGTATACCAGGTACTTTTTCTTGGCTTTCAGGTGACTCCATGTACATGGTATACAGCACTCTTTTGTTTGTATACCAGATTTACTTTTTCTTGGCTTTCAGATAACTCTGTGTACATGGTATACAGCACTCTTTTGTTTGTGTACCAGATTTACTTTTTCTTGGCTTTCTAGTGACTCTGTGTACATGGTATACAGCGCTCTTTTGTTTGTATACCAGATTTACTTTTTCTTGGCTTTTAGGTGGCTCTGTGTACATGTTATACAGCACTCTTTTGTTTGTATACCAGATTTACTTTTTCTTGGCTTTCAGGTGACTCTGTGTACATGGTATACAGCACTGTGTCCTCTCATGTCCTCTCATCTATGGCTGAAGCTGAAGGTTTTAAAGTTGAGGTCTGTTCAATAAATGCTCTTTATACTTATGGTCAATGTCCTTAATTAATATATTTGCTACCAGTATTAAACACTGGTAGCTCCGGGTAAATCTTAGACTAGTAACTACTTCTTACTACCAACAGCAAACCAGAAGAGCGCTAATAGTCAATGATTTCACTCTTCCTGCTCTGCTGGTATATTATTACGTATACATAGATATAAACTCAATGATCTTTTTCAGTCTTATCAATGAAAGGTGAGCAATCGCTCAGGCTCCCCTCCACACTCGCCTGTCTAGCTGTAGGACAGGGATGAATCGCTCGCCTGACATGCTGTTCAGTGTGCCTCATCACACTGTTATTTTGGAGGAAAAGCAGGCTTTCCATTAATTGTGTGTCTGATGAGGAATAAAATTGAAAACGCTTGTTTATCTGATTGACCAGATGAAATTAACAGGTTACAGAAGGTTATCCATTGATCCTTAGTTGATAAATTCAAGTTGACTAAGGACTTTTCTTCAAACTGCTCCAATCACTCGCCACCGCTCTTCCGGAACTCTTGAGGAGAGCAGAATGCCACTTGTGCAACTTTTTACTCAGTGATAAGACTGCTATCTCTGTTGATAGCTTTCAGAATGCTCGCCTTTACTCTCATGAAGACATCCAATCACAAGATAACTACGAATCAGACGACCACAGGTTTACAAAAGACTCACAATATTGTTACACGACAAGGAGTTTTGGAATTTCTATCCTACATCTTCAATGAACTTGCAACTGCATCCATTATAGCTCTTAAAACTATCAAAATCTGCGTACAGGAAAGCACGTATTGTCTCTCGTGCCTCTCTGAACAGAGCAATGAGCATTTTGCATTCATTCTGCAGTTGATTATGAGCCCAAGTGTCCAATGTTCCGTTGATCTCTACCTTGCTGCAGAGTCTTTGGAGTTGAACACTGTGTGTTGTAATGGGACCCAGGTGCTCACCGGCAACAAGATCCATACGTGCGGGCATAATAATACAACTACAATAATACTACTAATACAATCTAATAATACAACTGAATGGTTTTATGACTGATGGCGATGGTGCCTGTGTGAAGGATGGTTGGAAAATTGACGTGCCTGTGGACAGACTCGATCTGCCCATCTCTGTCGACGGTGATGTCTCCTACACTACATTTCATCTACTTGGCTGCATTGTACACTCTGGAACCATGCGACGGGTCCATTACACGGCTTATGGTATGGACCGTGACAAATCTTCTTGGCTCTTATGTAATGACAAGGCTGTCATTTGCATAGAGGGGGAACCTAAGGATTCTGACATGAGCTATGTTCTCTTTTATGAGTCTGCTTGAGAGTGCTTTGTGTCGCTGTATCTGATCTGTCAATGAGAAGTTCGAGAAGTGATGCATTGCTGCCCAACGTTACTAGTGATACTTGGCCAGTATTGCTTGACCCACCCACACTTGCCGCAACGTCGCTCGAAGTATATGCAAATAAGGGTCGAAATCCTTGTGTGGGTCTTGCACTGACAAAGTTTTGTCTGCGCAGGTACCACAGTCTTTGGACTCCCACTGAACTTCAAAAAGTTGAAAAGTACCAAAATACATTCTTCCACAAGTTGAAAAATACAAAAACAAAAATAAATTCTTGAAAAGGGCAGAGATTTGCTTCATAGCTGATTCTGTGAGGGAGTCTTTCCTCGAATTCTTAAAGCTCTGACTTCCAAGTCAAGTTCATCGTCTTAATCACATTCGCTTGTGGCGACTTCGTGTAGTCATTTCCCCTCCCACATCTGTCTGAGATTGTTGATCATTGCTAGGGACATTAAGTATCATTCCTGGAGGTAATTTTGGATATTTTACTTAATTTGAGGGGCTGTTTTTAAAAGTGGGCACAGCACAGCGGGCTCATAATGAGACTCCTAGTTTCAAATGTTCTACTTACTGTGCTGTTTACTACTCATACTCACGTGGTTAAATATGTAAGAGAACAATGGCTATTGAAAGACTGGGCATTTTGGACATTAAATTGGTTGGAATATGCCCTTCAGATTCACTTCCTGTAAAATGAGTGATGTGTATTCATGTGGCCAAATAACGACATTAATTGCTCATTGTGAATTAGTACTACTAACCACTCGTTGCTTGCAACACGGACCCCTACTATGTTAAACATTGAACCCGGCCGGACTCAAACACACAACCTACGGTGTCTGGCCAATTCACTCTAACCACTGAGCTACCGGTACTTGGTATTCGGCCCATTATCTTGTGTGGTCTTAAATTGCAGGGAAGTCCATCTCTGACAGTAGGCTTGTGAATGTGTTGGAATCTACCAACTACTACACTCACAGTTGAGAGCTAAGCGAGGATATTGAACATTGATTGAGGTTAAGCTCTGACTAATAGTTAATACTACTAACCGCTCACTTTTTGCCACACAGACCCACCACTATCTCAAACATGGTAGCGGGCGGGACTCAAGCCCACGACCTACGGTGTCTAGCCGATTCACTATAACCACTGAGCTACTGGTACTTGGTATTTGTATTGGTATATGGACTTGAAAGACTGAAGAACCTAAGAACATTGTGTTGACACATTATTTAGGTGTTATCTAAATAAAACAGTTAACATAATTGATGATGGACACTCCTACTAATCAAGCATTGTTTCAAAAAAAATTACAGGAGGTCATTTCAAAAGTATTTTTTAAATAAATGCCCCCCTAATTTGCCCCTCCCAAAACGTGAAAAAATTATATGAACGCCCCAGACATTTATTAGAGGATTGACCTTCTGTGAAGAGTACAATATATATCAGAAAATTGGCCAAAATTCATGTTTTCAATAATTTTCTGCAAAAAACCTGGGAGAGGAAGGACTTTTCTTGCGAGCGAAACATACTTTTTCTTGGTGTAGGAACAATATGGAGCACAAAACTGGGAAAAATATCTTTGCATACCTTATCAGACCTTTTTTGACCAAAAAGTTAAGTTTATAGTCCCTACCATGTTTCTGCCATGTTGTTGTCTTAATGATGCATCGTCTTTAGTTCTAATTACTGCTTGGATTCAATTAACCTGGGTGCCAAGCTTTGAGGTTATCACTCTGCTCCGCTTCGAATCAGCTCACTCGTTCAACACACAGCTTGGACGAACCTCACAGGAAAACA
>JAOBRC010794115.1:0-10038 GCA_027575255.1 Scolionema suvaense | reverse complement strand
TGTGATGAGTTTAATGTATAGTATAACCACTCAGCGGAAGCTTGACAAATGATAGTGCCATATATTTGATACTAGCAATGAACTTATTAACGAATTCTATCTTGAAAAAACACCAGGAGCCGACCTCAAGATAAAATGCAAGAGTTTAAATCGAGAACATGCTTACGCAAAGAACGTGGAAAAAAACGCTTATATGCTAGAAGTGACCCTTGTGCGGGGTACCATAAAGGGGATAAATTTTTGCGTGGATTTATTTTCGCGAATCCGATTTTCGAGAAGTTTTGCGTGGATTTATTTTTGCGAATCAGGGATTTGCAGAACAAAATGCATGTAAGTAATATAGCGAATGCACATCAACGAAAGAACAGACGGCAGTTATCATCATGAGAACTGAGAGAAAGAACGAGTCCGAGCACATTGTTATTGATTAAAGATCGAAACATTAGTAGTCTTTGCTTCTAGTCAGGCTGAGACTTTAAATTTGATAAAATTTTTGCGTGGATTTAATCTAGCGAATTTAGCGAAAAATCCGCAAAAGTCGCCACGCAAAAAAAATTTCCTTAAGGTATGCACTTTCGGAAAGACTTACCAGCAATTCAATTTCACTGGGATTGCAAAGAAGCATCAACTAAGGTCGCGAAAAGGGAAGAAATTTGCGCGAGAATTAACTTTCACGGTCGAATTTTTCGGAAATTTTGCAGGAATTAATTTTCGTTGTGGGGGCTAAACAAAGGATTTCGCGGCAATAAGTTATTGCAAAAAAACATATCTCTTAAATTTTTTTGAAGCTATTTCCACATATTTTAATTTGCCACACGTATCGCCAAAAGTGACAGCTGAACCTAGTTCAAGAGTTATTGATAAAAAAATGCATATTTTCTTTGAGGTTTGTGGAGTTTTATGAAATTTTTGAGGAATTTATTTCCGCCGTTCGATGTTCGATAAACTTCGCGGGAGGTAAAGAAGGAATTTAATTTCGCGGGTTTGCCCAAAAATCGCCACATCCACGAAATTTTCTTACCGTGAAAACTTCTACCCTTGAGGTCAAAAACTTCTATTACTGACGATCTCAATGCACTGCTGAGTACCTCCACATTGCGTTTTCCGAAATAAGAAACTATGCTAGACAACAGAACATCTCGTGAGCAAAAAGTTTTAAGACATAGTCGGGATTTTTCGCAATAAGTATTAATATGATTTTCCTATACAAAATGAACGCTTCTTACAGAGCAGAAACTTTTGGAGATTCTGAATATCCCGTACATCACATAGAAATGACAGCCTTCTTTGCATACTACATGACAGTTTTGTATCACTCAGTTAGAACTTCTGAATACTACTGACGAAGTGAAGGTCTTCTCGAACATCTGCAGAACATCTTTCAATTTCGTATTACTCACGGAAATTCAAGCCATCGTTGACGTTGTTATAGTTATGATAACAGTGTTCTACCAGAAGTAGGTTTTAAAAGAAGCTGTCTTTGTTCTGCTTCTAGTCGCATTAAAAGAAATAACAAAATAATCATAGTTTATAAGTTGTCATTGAGTTACACACGTCCACTCATCTAGCATTCAGGCTTGTAGATTCGTTCTCTGCTCATCGCCTCACTATCACTCAGTGCTAGGTTTTACTGAGCACCTACCTGTCTCAGTCTTTAGCCTGCTTTTTCGCTCTATAGGGCTCTGGAGTGGCTCAATGGTACCGCGGTCGCCTAGTGCACACAAGGTCGAGGGTTCGAAATCCACCGGCTGCTACTGGTAAGCGCGAAATTCCTAAAGGCTAAGACGGGTAGGGGTTCAGTAAAACCTAGCACTAAGTGATAGTGAAGCGATGAGCAGAGAAGAAATCTACAAGACAACTTATAAACTATGATTATTTTTTATTTCTTTTAATGCGACTAGAAGCAGAACAAAGACAGCTTCTTTTAAAACCTACTTCTAGTAGAACACTGTTATCATAACTATAACAACGTCAACGATGGCCTGAATGTCCGTGAGTAATACGAAATTGAAAGATGTTCTGCATTTTTCTGGAGACATCACAGTTTTTGCAACAAGGATGACTCTGAAATCCAAATTTGCTGTGATGTTGCTGTTGCTCCAGTTGATAAGTCACAAAATCGTTTAGATGAAACTGTATTTTTTTATTTTAAATGGCGTCTATATGTATAATCGATCGTCTGTTGTCGTCTTCTACAACAAGTGCTGTCCACTGAAAATTAGTGAAGCACTTGAAGCCACAGAATGGAGTATTCAGGAGCTACGAAACAGAAACCTACCAATCCAATCACATTTTCAAAACAATTATGAAGATTTAACTAAGCGATAGAAAAAAATTTGCAGAAATATTAAAATCTGGCGAATTCAATTAAAGGTGCGAACTACCGCAAACAGAAAACAATAGGTACTTATGTATCAACCTAAACAATTTTAGCATCACCGTAATTGATCTAAAAATAAACCTTATCAAAGCCCCCAAGCCAAAAAATAATCACCACTGGAAATGCTTTCAAAATATGCCTGAAAACAGCAATTTGTGGACAGAAAGATCCAACCCCAAGCCAAATGCGAGTGAAAATGACTAATACTGCTATAGCTCTTTGAAACCGCACAAAAATAATACCAAATTTTACCAATATCAACGAAGCGACTATCCGGGAAAATCGTTGGCGACAGACCTTATTTTATAGGACTACTATAATAAAGCAGGGGATTCGGCAAAAAAAACAAACAAAAAAACATGTCATAACGTCATAGCCATAACTGACCATGGAAACTGGTTCGTAGGCGATAAACACAAATCTATAGTGATCTGGAAATAAAACGCAACTATTTAAATGCATAAAAAAGATTTCAACTCTGATTGATTGACGATAAAACACAAAAACATTATAACGAAAGAGACTTTAAGTTGCTAAAATTTCTGGCTAAGTCTTTTCTTTGTCGACGCCATGCGAATGATCTATATCTTCGCGAATTCTATCGATCTTCGATATCAGTTCGTCAGACGTTAATGTGTAATAACTCTCCATCCACAATTCCTTTAAACGGAGTAAAACTTTACCAAATACAGGGCCAGGCTTCAAGCCCGCCTTCTTTAAATCCTGTCCAGTAAGAGGAAATTTAGGTATGGTCCATTTAGAAAGCTGTTCTGCTTCAGATCTCTTGCCTTGATAGTGAAGTAGTTCAGTCACCTGCGATATCGCAAGATCAATAGTTTTAGGGTTCGAGTGGGAGACTATTATATCTTGATATGGTTTGAGGGGTTCACCAATATTGGATGGTATATTGCGGTGAGTCACTATAAAACGAGCTAAGTTCTTTTCAAAGTTTGACAACTTCCAGTGCAAGCACACTTCCGTACATTCTTCAACGCTGTCGATTAGAGTCATCAGAAGGGAGACAGGATTTGGGTCCAGTCCTTTCATATTCGTCCAAACCCGGTCGAATTCTTCAAAATGGCTTTTCTGACATCGAGGAAGACCTGGAGCAAAAAGCAATTAGATCATAACTATTAAATTGCTTCTGGACTCAGCCGACCTATCAGCACTTTAAAATAAAAAGTGAAATAGAAGTTCCAATTGAAACTTTTAACAGAATGTCAGAAGAGACTGTCCAAGTTACCACAAGCTTAAATACAAATTATGCTGATATTATATTTTGAAGTAATGATGCAAACGACTAACAAATGTGGCCTGCTTGGGAAGTCAAAACCTATAATAATGGACAATTTGGAATAAAGGAGTTTTTTAGTCGAAATTTAAAATGGGTATTGTCTAATTTTTCCTCGTAGAACCAGATAGCTAGTAGTCAAAATGGCATATAGCCTTTTTTCTGGCACCATTCAGGCATCCGTTATGCAGTGGCACGATGCCTTACACCTTTTGTTCTTTTCAAGAATGGAAGAACAGCAGATCTTCCTCCATTCATCCATCAGCAAAATTTAAGAAAAAAATACCAGTAACTTTCACTGGGAGGTTACAGCAACCGCACAGGCACCAAAAACAACCTTTTGCCAAATGAGATAAACAAAACTATCGAAAACAATCCCATCAGCGCACTCAGACTATAGCGGCTCCATCTTTTCTTCCATTATCCTTTGGTTTTGAGTACGAAGAAAATGCATTTTTGACACAAAATCTCGACACAGTTTGTTCAGGACAGCAAACGAAAAAGATTCGCACATATAAACGAGAAGCACTTTTACAACACACGACAACCGAAACAAAACATCTGCAACAGACATGAACATGTTTAGAAAACCCGACTCGTTTACAAGAGCCCTGCAAGAAACCTTATGCAGATTTGGAAAGAAAGGAATCTCCTGATTAGCCATGTATCAATTAATTCTCACCCTAGAAAAAAACAACGAGATTGTTCAACCGAGAGAGGATAATGCTATTCCGAGCAAAATTTGCAGCTCTTCGTCTGTGAGAACCAGGAAGGAGCAATACAGGAACCCATCCATTTCTTTTATGCTAAGGAAAGTAGCTAACGTAACGTTGAAATAATTTTCTTAGATAGCCTGAATGAGAATTTGAGCTTACGCTATAAAGAAGTTGTGTTACTTAGATTCTCTTGGCACAACAGTCCGTGCGACGTGAGTCAATAGCAAATTTCACCACCATTTCCACAACATACATAAAAGCTATGGGCAAAACTGATGACCAACGCTTACCAATATTATCGGCAACACCCAGCTCATACAGTAAACGCACAAGATGAGGAGCACGCCCACCGATCAACAACTTGCCCATCTCCACCCATATTCGTTCTACAGCTACCTGCTTCAGACCAGGAGCAAGGTTCTTAATCATATCCAGAGTATGTTGATCGTGACTACTGTCGTCATTGGCTATCTGACCATAAAAACGAAAATAACGAAGTATACGTAGGTAGTCTTCTTTGATCCGCCTTTCTGGTTGGCCAACGAAGCGAACCTAAAAAAAAAGAAGAAAAATGGTTTGTCATATATATGCACATTGTGTGTCCAGCATATAATTTACTGAACCAAGTAATTTCTTTAGGGCACAAACATACATCAAAAGTATAACTACGAGCAGCAGTAGAGACGACAGCATCATTAAAAATAGGCCGGGGAAGAAATATTCATTGAAAGAGGTCGTACTGGAACAGGGAGGAGTTTATTTGATTAATTTGTCATGTACAAGCAACAAGGCTCAACTCTAGCTTAACCTCCCATGCTGTGTGTGTATCCAGAAAATTTCCTACCAAAAAGCTTGAACCCAACCTTGGTGTAAGAAAAATGAACGAGCAAAAAACTACATTGATGAGCAGTCCTTAACGATATAAAAATAGAAAATAAAATCCAACTTCAATGCACAGCATGCTAACTACCATCTATTTCATACACAGACCAAACTACCATGTATTTCATAGACAGACCAAACTACCATCTATTTCATAGACAGACCAAACTACCATCTATTTCATAGACAGACCAAACTAACCAACTAAATGAAAACAAGTCACAGAATTAGTAGACTATCGCGAACTTAATTGAGAATCTTTGTGTTAGATTTAAGGAAAAACTTTTCTATGCCCTTCTATACAGAAAACCAACTACAAAATCTAACACTATAAAAGAATAAGAGTTGCCTCCAAGACACACATCAGAAGTTAAAAACACTAATAAAATGCTCCTACAATATCTTCAAAAAAAACATCGCGGGCAATGGGAGTCTGATCACCTTCCCCCAAGAGGAAGTTACCCCCTGACTTTGTATGCGTCGACAGAAATTTTTAAGCCAATGAGTTGGGTCATCCCTAAAAATTGTTTTATTATAGCTTGTCGTGGATAGTGCCTAAACTTCCCTCTAAAAAATTGACTCCCCCTAAACAGGTTTCCCCCTGAAATTGAAAATTTTACAATTCCCCCCTAAATCGAGATTCCAAAAATTTGACCAACCCCCACCCCAGGAAGAAGGGGGTGCCCTCTGTGAAAACAATAAAAGGAACTACTTCAAGACCTAAATTGCCACCAACAAACAGCCGCAAGTTTTTCTAGATATGGTTCATGATATACGTTCTGATGAATCTTTGCCCCACACCACAAATGACGAAAAACTGACACAGCGATCTGAAATATTTTGAAAAAAAATTGAAAACAGCTCTTACACGGTACGCCATGAATTGCCCACCACAGGCTGAACGACATATTCCCAAGATATGAGGCATGGGTCATAACATAAGTTATGCTGCCACTAATATTCATACCAAAAATGACAAAAAGCAGATGAACTATTGTTGAAAAACCATGAAAATAGTCACTTTCAGCAGTTGAAAAGCTGACAAAGGCTGCTCCTAGCAAGACAGCAAATAAAGGTCCTGCAGATTTACTAGTGTGACCAGCACAAACATGCCTGGAGTTGGTCATCATGCGTGGTAGCATAAATTTCGATCGATGATGAGTGATAATTTGCATATATTTTTATCGGCAAAGCACCACATCAATTTTAAAATAATTATCTCTCATTTCTCAAGACCTCCGGCCTTCATATCTTTTACATTTTAGTGTAGCTGAACAACAATCATGGGCCAGCAAGCTGCAATGGTATCATATGTATCATCGAAGGGCAACATTTCATCATAGTCACAAGTAACTATGATTTCATTTAGCAAGTTGTTAGATAGCCTCATAGCTAGGGAGGAAAGATAAATTTTCGCACTCTTTAATTGCAAGCAAGGAGCACAATTTGGCATGGTAATTGTGCATAGCTCTTGTAATACATTGATATGCATATGAAAGTTGCTTAGGTCATTGAAAGCCATAGAAAAAGCACTGGCCAGCAGACATTATGTAGATAGGTTTGAAATAATTATCTCAAGCCCTAGCTTGCAAAAAACTCCACGTTTGTCAAGAAGCACTCTTTCAACAGCTGACCAATATCACTTTTTATTGCCTGCGATCAGGATATAGGCCTTAGCAACAACTGCAATGTCCAGAGATTGTATATGTTGGATAACATGTCAATAAAAATATAACATATCAACTATTTGTCCGAATTTTTCTGAAAAGTGTAGGATTCCTAGGAAAAAATAATGTCTAAAATATTATGGCCTGAAAATTCTGCAAGCTTATGTACGAAACACAGCAGCTAATGTTTGTACAACCTCATTATGTCATAAATAGCCACACATAAGACAATCAAGGGCCTACACAGGTATGAGGCATGGTCCGAATTGTCGCTACTATTCTCATTACTTCTGCACTCGGTAAGACAAGTTCCTCCGACTAAACCTTTACCTCTCCTTCTTTAGGGGGCTAATACAGCCGAAATTGGACAGTGCAAACCCCTTTCGGCCACACTAGATTGTGGGCCAAAAGATTGAAAAAAAATTAACTTCACTTTGAAATACGACTGCAATAAATTGAAGCCGTAAACCAGATCCTCTTTTCCTGAACTCATCTCATTTTCTGCTCCTGCAGGCTTGTAACATTAAGGAGTCTGTAACTAGAACTGTGTGTGTACCATTTTGTGGGTCAACCTACATAATTGGGGGGACAGGAGTTGGGCAGAAATTAAAAAACGTGAGAAGATTTGGAACAGAGAAACCTCTATAAGGAAAGAAGGAAACTTGTTACACAAAAGTATAAGGGGGAGCGGAACTTGACTAGCAAAGTATACCATAATGCTTCGATTAAACGCCCAGATCGTTAAACTTTTTGGACTTTTCTTGAGGGTGTCTAATCGAGGGACAAGCCTATTACATTTGTGTGAATTTGCCTTTTTTTCTGAAGTAAAACTTTATAAGACAATGAAATGTACACTAGATTACTTGTCAACATCATCTTTCACATCATTTCTACACATTCTTTAAACACTATTATACAAAATAAAAACCGCAAACCTGAAATAACGATGGAGTAGTGGTACCCTTACATGTGTTCGTTAGTATGCTTCCAACAAATTCCCCTCTAGAGGGGGCAACTACTCGAGGGGTTATTTAAAAGCAGTGGGCATTTATTGAGAAGTCTTTTGACAAGGGGGATCTGTATTCAAGGAGGTGTTTGAAGGGGGTATTTAAATGAAGCATCATGGTAGTCTACAAAACAACAATGCAACAAAAGACGACGACCTCTAAGGAACAAACCAGAGCTAGGAGCTTGCAAACCTACACAATAGAGCTTAAACTCTCACCAGTGGCCCTTTTCACAGGGAGGTACTACTCAAAAGATCAATGACTGACCTCTGTGACACAAAATCATCGTCCTACACTACAAAACTTCATCAGTCTGATACCCAAACCAGGATTCCGCACCTCAACATAACCAAACATCCCATAGGCATATATTACAACATGCACGGGCGGCCCAAGAGGCAGTGGCCAACCACCACCAGTTCAAGTTGCAAAAGCAGGAATTAGCGAACAAAAGACAGAAGCTAGCATTGTTCGAAGAATAGCAGGTATGCTCCACATGAATTAAGGATACAGTTAACCCTCAGAGAGCATTTTCTTCGTCAGCCTGTTATTCACTTCAGACAAGGTTCTATGACATTATATAGAGATAAATACAGGAACATTTTGCGCCTGGTTCATTTCCTATGATTTCCGACTAATATAGCCACCAGCTACCGGTAAACAAAGTACACAATTGGAAAACTGACCATACTTCTTTGCAGAGCTGTACGTCCCCCATGTTTAATATTTTCTCATAACACGTAGCTCATACGAACTGTCAAAGATGTAGCTTCAAAACAGTGTCGGCAATTTTCGAGATTTTCTTCTGTTCTTGAGCTATGGGCATACATTCCTGAAATTCCTAATATTTTTCCGGGAGTTATGAAAATTTTAGCTCAAGTCGCTCGTATCTTTTGATCAAGGCAATTATAGAGAAAATGCTGACAACGCTACGTAGGCCCTGTTATGACCTTGCGAACCATGTACCATTTGCCCAGGAAAACGTAACTGAAGGGGACCTAGAGCTCGCAGAAAATCAACAATATCAGCTCAGGGCATATTCTAGAGGGGCAGGGCATGCGTTCGATTTCAGGAAAAAGGGCAGCTTTTTTCATGTTTTTCAAAGGATCTTATTGTTTCGAACGTTGAGGGGCACAGTGTTGCGTTCGATAGTCGATAGCAACATGGGGCTAAAATAAGTACTGCAGCTTTTCCCAGTTTTGTTTACTGCTTCATAGCAGGTGGTATGCAGGTTGCGTCTTACTTTTGGCTCCATCAAAAGCTTGCCACCTGGTCTCAGAAAAACATACAAAAGAAACAAATTTTTGAAAATTCACTGGTTAGCTATAATGCACAGCTGAGTTCAAACTGCAGAAATGTTTTCCGAGGGTTAACAGTATCCTTCATATGCCAACTTGTGACATCTACAACTGCTTGTCATAGCAACACAACTATCTATTGTCAGTTCTAGATCTCAGATAGGCAGCATAGTGAACCCTAGTGATAGAACTACTGTGATTTGCAGTTGCTATCAAGCAACAAGATTTAAACTCCTATCTTACTGTATCCATTGCCAGAAGAACAGTTTGTTACAGATTTCTGGCTTTGGAGGCAAGATTGTTTATTAAGGCCACAACCAGGGTTTATAGTAAATATCAGCAATATTGGCCAAAATCGGGATTTCAGAAAGCATGAGATCTCAATTTACAGATTTCTGAAAAAACAAGTCAATGTTTACTCATGTCTGCTTTTTTTCCTAATTGTTTGCATGAAAAACATAAACTATTCCAAGAAAACTCTTCCTTTTCAGTAAACTGATAATCCCATTTAGATATACTAGGAAACCAAAACTTTCAATAACCAGTTTTAGAATATCTGAACCATTAAGCTTTGTGAATCCTTACCAACCTTCTGAATGCAATGACGCATAGAATATACGCCATGGTGGACATATCATAGCAGACAGCATAGTTCAAAAATATCTTAAATGTCTTATGCTCATTGTCTCAAAGCATTAAACAACCACTCATCACAAGATAACAAACTGAATGACTCATGATAGGGCCCAAAATAACTTTGGATTCTTATTCACAAACAGTATAGCAGCAAGAACAAA
>JAOBRC010794004.1:0-10038 GCA_027575255.1 Scolionema suvaense | reverse complement strand
GATTTCTGAAGCAAAGACGCGAGAGAGCAAAGGGGACATCGGCCATGCACAGCGATCAAATAGCGGCGCAGAGTTAACGCATTATGTTAACTAAGCGGACACCACAATAAAAGGATAACTTGAGTGAAATAGGCATGTGTGTTTTCAACGCATCCGGGTTCGATTATGAAATAGCTTTGAAGTGTGATCAGTTTCTGCAGCTTGACTATAGAAAACGTTTTTTGCATCAGTCAGATTTTTTTAGGGGTTAATATGCCTCGCCACCTCATTTGAAATTTTGTACGTAGCTGAACCTTGAGTGCTTATGATTAATCAGACTTTTAATCAATTTTTGTGAGATGTCAAGGTCGGTCTTGTTGTTGGAGCCCTTGGTGTAATCATTGATAGAGCATTCACTTGTTCTTTTATTAAAAATTTTCCTATTGAAGTTCTTTAATGTTATGTTCCAGTCCGAAAGACGACCACTCCTTGTAGAGCACTGGCAAAAACTTCCTCTTCAGACAGACAGTTTACATGTAACTACCACGCAGTGACACAGGATAATCTGCATGCAACAACACGATAGTTTAGCACAAAACATCCCTCTCCTCACGATACATATACAAGTGATAAGCGCCACGTCCATTTGCCATCTTCAAATTGTTCAATCAACGACATAAACGCTTTTTTTTTAATTTTACGAAGTCACATAGTAACGTAAATATGATGGAGGGTGTATTTTACGGCCTGCTCTTGTAATGTACCTTTTAGTTTCATTAGCATATACCTGGTTTTGACAAGATGAGGGAGGCACACTCTCCTCTTACATATTCTCAAAGCTATAAGTGTCGTCCTCAGGATCAGACAGCTTAAGGAATGCATAGGACTTCAGGATGTGCTTCCAACGAAGTACTTTTCCTCCATCAGTTTTCACACAATATGATTGCTGTTGTTCACAGGATTCCTGCACGGTTCCTTTGAATTTCCATTCGTTATCTCTATTCAGTAGCACTCGATCTCCCTCTTTCAGTTTGTTAGTGACTTCGCCTTTCTGGGAGTATCTGTAATGTGTTTTTGCAGTCTGCTACTGACAAACGATGGCTGCAGTTTTGATGGAATTAATGATCTTTTTTATCGAGAAAACATTATTTGGACCAGCAGTAGAGCAAAGTGCTAATAATGCTAAGCATGGATCTTCGTCTTCAACAAAGACATTTCTTTAACCCTATCCCTATTGAGCTTTTTTGGGCTCCTCAGAACTGGGGAGGGGCGGATTCCGCCCCCCCCTTCCATAACTTTTGTTTCCAATGAGCTATAAGCATGAAACTTGGTATGTAAGTAGGCCAATATGTGAGGAACACAATGACATAAAGTTGGGTCTCAAAAATTGTAGGTGGCAATGATGATATCATCATTTGTTAAGGTCACCCATCAAAATCTATTGTTTTCAGGGTTACGTCATCAGAGAATCCCCGGCTGCGAAAATGGTCCCAACCCCATCCAAAGCATCGAAAAGGCTATGAAAAGGTCTTGCCTAACTGTTTAAACCAGTTAAACATAGTTTATCGGGGCAAAAATGCCTTTTTGATGACCTTACACATCAAATTTGCCTCCAATCGCCCAAAACAAAACGCCTGTTGTAGGCGACAGGTGGTATCTTAGGGAAATACTTTTGGACCAAAATATTCCTAGATAAATTCTATGAATACCCACCAAGTTTCATAGCATTTGGTTTAGCAGTTTAGCAGCAGCGGTAAAAAATGTGACAGGGGCCCCCAGTAGGTATAGGGCTAAGGTTCGCTTAATAGTTTGTATAGTCCTTTCTGAGTGATGTGCTTGAAATCCCAACACTAAGCAAAGTAAGAATACAAAAACGTCTGAGATGACTACTTTGGGTATTCCAAATTCAGAGAAAATGTGTTTCGTATCGGCAACAACTGTTTTTGATTGACAATTATCAATTGACTAACGTCGAAATAGTTCGAAGTATAGTCGACAACTACTGAATTGGGGACTACAACTCGTTCACCTTTTAACCCTTTCGGTCCCGACAGGACGCCAAAGTCCCAAACTCAGAAACACGTAGATGCCTCTGACGTCACAAAAAATATTGGAAAGCTCCAAAATTTGTGCCACAGATTCGTTTTATCAATACGCTTATTTTAAAGTCCAATCAAAGTGAAAAAATTCAAACTTTTGACTAATATTTATATCGATTAGCGGGCCACCCGTAGTTTCGAAGCTGTCTCTTTTCTGGATCTGCAGCGTATTCTGCAATGAACTGCTGTCGACGAGAATCACTAACAGGTATAATGTCAATGATCATATGAACATAAAAATGAATGTCCTTCGCAAAAATTTCTGGTTCACTATCAGATAGTGAAGCTCTACTTAGAGTGTAATCGACAGAAAGCTGTTTTTCATGAATATAGTTCATGACAAAGTAGCGCTGGAGACGTAGCAAAGATGCTGTATTCAAAGAGGAGCTTTATTGATGGGTTTACTAAATATTTGCTTCAATGGTGAGTGATATGGTGAGTGATCATTATATACTTCAAATTTCCTACCATAAATATACTTATGGAATTTGTTTGTTGAGACAATAGAAGAAAGCGTCTCTTTTTCTTATTGACAATACCGTTGCCCTGCTGAACTTAGAGATCGACTTGCATACGCGACTGGATGCCATTGTCCATTTCGAAATTGTTCTAAAACTGCACCCAACCCAAGATTAGACGCGTCACACGAGATTTTGATTGGAGATTTTGGATTGAAAAACACTAGAATAGGGCTGCATGTGATGATTCGTTTCAAGTTCAGTGTCGCTTGTATTTATGGTTTCTCAAAGGACCAGCTAACATCTTTTTCCAATAATATTTGCAGACATGACGCGAGATCAGTTAAGTTCGGAATAAATTTTCCAAGATAACTTGCCATACCCAAGAATCATTGCAACTCTTTCTTGTTGGTTGGGTTAGGCATTGAGGAGTTAATCGCTTCTATTTTACAAGGATTAGGTCGAGTTCCTGTATTAGAGACTAGATGCCCTAGAAATGCTATCACAGTTTGTTCAAGACGACATTTATCACGATTAAGTTTTAGCCCGGAGGCACTTATAGAACTTGACGAGTGCGATTTTCTAACTGCTCTTTTGTGTTTCCCCAAATAATGATGTCATCTTGACTATTTTCTGCTCCATTTGTTCTTTCTAACATTTCTGAAATTGCTCGCTGCTATATGTCCAAAGCAGAATGGATTCCATATGCCTGGGGCGAGAAACAATTCTATCTACTTTTTGGAAGTCTTTTAGGGTTAAGGGAACTTACTACCAAGTTTTAGCTCCATAACTACTCTAGAACAGAATTTAGGATGCGCGTTTTTGAAGCTCAAAAAAGCCCGCGTCAGATAGGGTTAAATCTCAGCAGAGTTATATACTTCTTCGGAGAACAAAATTCTGCAAAATGGACTGATATATCATGTTGTCACCTTCCTTGTCCATGAGAATGTATAATAAACTTCTCTTGCCTTAGGCCCAATACAGTGAAGTAAAATGCCTGATATGACAACATCATCTTTAGAAGAAGATTTAGTTGCTTGCATGAAAAAAAGTAAGTTCTTGTTTAGATTTTAACCAATTTTGAGATAGATTGCCATCCAGGGAGAGGTGCTTAGGAGGCTTTAGTCTTTCCATGGCATAAAACACAAACTAACTAGTAAATAGTCACCACTTCCGACACCATGTCTTCTCATCAATGTTATCGGGTTCTTCCATCTTTCCCTATTATATTATCCTGATGACCTCATAGCACAATTCATTTCCTTTAAATTCAGGGAACTGTTTGGCCCTTCCCTGTACTTCCAGAATGATGTCCAATATCTATCTACTTTTTCGGCCGATATTTGGTAGTCCAACATCTTTGCTAAGATTGAAACAAATTCTTGAAGGATAGAAATTGAGCTAAATTTTGAACCTGCTTTTTGTTCATGCCTTTTTTATTTCTTCCTGGGTTGGTTGCCTCTGCCGTGGTCTTCCCTGTCGTTCCCTTTCCACTAGTTATTCCACTTTCCACTAAAATTTTTTGTTTTCTCAAACTAAGTACTTTTTTCTCCGTAAGAGTTTCTAATGTTCTTGTGATAACCTTGTCTTTGCCTGAACCTCTTTTATTTTCTTCTTATATGACTTGCTAATTGCTATTTTTTGTAGTCTTGTTTCTGTGTTTTCCAAAATCGTCCTAGTTTGAGGAGATGCGGATCTTTTGCCACCTATTTTACAATCAACCGGAACCACTTCTTGACTCTTGCATTTCTTTAGGAAAGTTATGTCCTCCTCAATTAAAATAGTTGTAGTAGCTAAATCTTAATAAGATATGATCTTGTTTTATATTAGTGTTATATTAGTGTTAATTAGTTAATGGTTGAAACTGTAGGCCTGCAGCCAGTTTGGTCTTCTGAGAGAGTTTCAGTTGTCTCCAATTCCATGTATTATATATTATATATTACATTAAAGAGACGTTTTGCAAATATTGAGAATGCTGTTTTTTAAATTGCGAATTATATGTAACAAATTCTAATGAAAACATAGCCATAATATATTTGGTATGTATGCGTCGAATTGATATTGAAAGTGGGGGGCCTTAAATAAGAAGCTACCTGAGGGCCCACCAAGGGAACATTTTTAATTTTTTGTACGCATAGGTCAGCGGAAACGGCCCTCCAGAGTAAGGATTTTATGTAAAATTCACTTACATTTAAACAATGAAATTGTTCTTTCACAGCGTAAAATCAAGTACTTACATAATTTATGTTATAGCCTCAGATTTTAAGACACTCTTACAATTAGCTGTCGGAGAGTAGCATAGTTTCGATACCCGACAATTACAGCCAAACCTCTCTTTAGCGGACACCTACGGTTCCTGAAAGTTTTGTCCGCAATAACAAGGTGTCTGCTATATAGGGATTCGGACTTCTCCAAATGACACTTGTGGTTCTTAAACTAAGTGTCCGCTATTTCAAAGTGTCTGTTATATAGCATGTTCACTATAGAGAATTTTGACTGCATTGCAATTTAGAGACTTCTTATATGAAAACGTTTTATCAGAAACTCCAGATTGAAAACGCTAAAGGTAAGTAGATTGCATAACATTATGGAGGATATTTCCAGTGGGCCATCGTATACTTTTTTTCTCCAGCCAATAGGGAAGGAGGGTGTAGTCAACAAGGGGTTGTCGACGCAGAAATCTATTCATAAAATGAGTGAATCAGCAAATATTAAGTCAGTTTTCTTGGAGCTTGTAAGTTTGACAACGAATAGGATTCTTTTTTTACTCTGACAAAAAAGTGTGTGCGTGTGTGGGAGGGAGAGGGACTTGGCCACCCTGCCCCCTCCCTCCCCCAGATTCGACGCCCCTGTTTCTTCCGATATATCTAGGCTTGAGTCTCTTCTATATGGCCTTCAGATTTTCAGACAAAACATTTTGGGTACATATGGTAAAGATTTCCCAGCTTACTCCACTAGGCGGAACAGAACTTACCAAGCACATTTGAGCAAATGTGCTATGTGTGTTTGTTGATGACTGTTCCTGTTTAGAAAATATCGGAAGCACCACATCCTCCCTAGCGTCAGTCTTTCTCTTGTTCTTTTATCCATTGTCTGGAAAATTGTACTCTGTAATGGCCAAATTTGATACGTCGTGTCTATACGTGAGAGAACTGTCTTCTCTAAGTCGCTTCTTATTCAATTTCAATATGAATGGAATATATTTAATAAGTCTAAGTAGTCCAACCCCGTAGAACAAATGCCAATACGAAAAACGTTGGCATGTATTTTGTTTTATTGGTGATATATATTCACAATAGGCGTGCACATTACAAGTACTCAGTAGTTCTGACAACTATGCACTTTTCGGATCCTGTAGTTTCCTTCGATCTACCATATGATTCTCAAAAGACAGCAGCAGACCATATATCATTGAAGTCTCCTTTACTTCTTACCCCAACGTCTTCGCCTTCGAAAGATACGTCGCCTTCGAAAGAAACTTCGCCTTCGAAAGACGCTTCGTCTTCGGAACCAGCTCCGACGCCACAATGGTGCTGCAAGGCATATGGGAAACACATAAATGGTGGCACATTTACTACGCAAGCATTAACTTACAGTTATTTCAACACAGCTCAAAGAAGAAACTGTACGTGGGTACCTTTCTATCCTAGCATTACATGCCAGAGCGTTAAAGAGCTGCACAAATATAAAACGTTAATGCAAACGTACCTTGCTGCGGATTGTCCTCGGCTAATTCTCCTGGAGGAGGAGGAATAAAAAAGAAAGATAAATTGTATTGAATCATGCTTCTATCATACATGTCTGTCCATACGTCATACAATGTCTGTCCATACGTCAAACAATAAATTTCAAGGAAACTTACCAATACTGTCAATCCTCTCGGAAAACATTTACACTGCACATTTGTTTCTTTCGTATGCTTTTCTTATACGCAGTGGCGAGCTCTTATAAGATCAACAGGTACTACGCTACATGTATACCACCCACCACGAAGAATAAAAAAGAGATGGAAAACAGATATTTTTGAAAGTCTATGAGCTCTACATCCTCCAACGGTTATGTTTTGGTTCGCAAGTAGTGCATCGTTCAAAAGGTTTTAGCAGGTCCTGCAAAGCTGTATCGGCGTTTTTGTCTATTTTTGCCTGGATCAAAATTTATAACCGATTTACGTTGCAATTTTCAAAACACTTGAAAAATTGTTAGGAAAGTTTGGAATGCAAGGATAGAACTCAAGATAGATTGCGATCCCGAAAATTGCCGACAGCATTTTAAAGATGGATGTTCTCTGGTTCTTATTCTATTTGTTTGTGAGGAGTAGATGGCCTTTAAGCCTGGCATTTTAAGATACGAACCAGGTGCATTGTGTGTTGACCTTTACTTTATACAGCATTATAGAGTCGTGAGTAAAGCAAATAACAAAATCATGACGAGAACGCTTTCCGAGGGCTGAAAATATTTTTAAATATAACCCAGAAGGAGGTGGATTTTCAACTTGAGTGTTCATGCTTGAGTTATAAGAAGCAAGCATAAATACAGTCAGCTACATTCTCTTGTTTAGCAATTTCAAAATACGATTGATAACTTGATTAAGTCAAACAATCAGATGGAGGTGAAGTTGTAGGTTTGACTGAAACTCTTCCCTCTACTGTCTCTGTCCTATGTTTTGTCATAAATTGATAAGAAATTGAACTATTGCTAAGTATCAAAGAAAAAAAGAGAAGCATGCCACTGATTTTCAGATTTTCAGCATTTTCAATACATAAATTCCACAAAGTGGCTGAAAATGAAGAATTTTGGAGTCAGTTATCCAGGGGTCATAGGAAGAAAAAACCGGTAAAATTAAAGTTTTTAATTATTCAGAATTCAGTGTATAAAGGCACCTACTTATTATGATGATGTAAAATTGTTGATGACATGTGGATCAGCTACCAGACTAAGTTTGGTGGTCGAAGCCAATACGGAATCAACCACCCATACTTGCAGTTAAAACATTCTCAGAGTCTACTATTTCTAACGTTTAAATTACCGGTGTTTGAGAGATTTGGCAGAGATCTCAATGAGTTGTGGAACCAGCAAATAAGCCCAAATAAGGCATTTGATACAAAATAGCTGCATTTTCCAATAACAGTTGCAGTTGCAAGATCTTTAGCACCAGAAAATACGTATTCGTACGAATTATTTGCAGGACCAATGTTTGCGAATTGAACATGATTCTTGTTGGACAAATGTTTGAAAATGAGCGCTAAGTTGTAAAAAGAACAGTTTTATTTTGCCATATAGATTGAAAAAATCCTGGTCATTTTTAGACTTTAACCCTACAAGGGCCGGGATGTTTGGATATTAAATAAGCCGGGGGGGGGGGCCTGGTAGGCCCGCCCCCCATAAAATCCACAAAACGTAATCAATCACCTTGAAACTTGGTAGGATGTTAGATCACATCAATATGCATTAAATTAGTATGCAAAACATTTCATAGGTGGCGTCATTGTGATGACGTCATCATTTTTTCCATATATGGTCATTTTTAACAATTTTTTCAAAACGTCAAAATTTTAGTGAAAAAGGAGCAAAAATGCTAGAAACCTTTTACTTTGTACTTAGTATGGAGTATTTTACCATAACAGAGTTAAAAATCCAGGTTTCAGGAACTTCCACAATTTCTACTGTCCCGACATGCCAAATGTGGAGAACAATAGATGACGTCAAATCCAAAATAGTCAAATATTGAAATTTTTTTTGACACCATCCGATTCCTCCCAAAAAGATAGGAAAAGTCACGAAGTTTCAATTCTGTACCATATGTTGTTCAAGAGATACAAAACCAAGTTTATTGCCGCGGGCCTAGTAGCCCCCCCCCCGGCCTGTGTAGGGTTAAATATGGAAGCTCCTCTGGTATGTGTCTGAGTGTGCTTAATTCTGAAAATAAAAGTGGCATTCCAAAGAAAAGCTTTCTACCGTCAAAAAAAAGTCGTCAAAAAAGTTAAATTACAAGAGAAGTGTTCCTCATCTGCCAAACGTTGTGGTACAAATGTTTGCGAATTGACCCTCATCAACATAACTTCAAGGCCGATAAATGGTTGCAAAATGAAGGCAAAATGGAAAATATTAATCCGGCAGACTTTTGTCCCGTAAAGGTCTCTTCTGTATTGGTTAGTTGGAATAAGTAATAGTACTCAGTAGATTCGCTGATACAGCAACGACAGAAATTGTGGTAGTAGCATCGAACAGTTGTACTCTTATTCCGTTTTCACCCTTGATGATAAATTTTGCCTGTTAATGGTATGGTACGGTTAATTTTGTGGTGAGTAATATGATCGTTTAGCTACTGTTGGTTGGATCATAAGTCCTTAGTTTAATGTAGTATATGAATGATTCCTGGTCAGTGTACCAATTCAAATACTTTGAAGCAGCATTGTTTTGAACTTAACTGCGTATAGAAATTATAAGACAATGAGACGTGATACCCCTTCCTCATTCGCAATGTTTTGATAATGTAAAAATGGTCCAAGACCTAAACTGAGTAGAAGACATTCTTTGTTCTGCTACCATTTACAATTCTATTTCATTCTTTTCTTTATGATAGCAGGAGAAGGTGCCGACCAACGTGACTAAAGTTGGGCGAGGGAGCGGAGTGTATATCCTTTGTCCTAATAGGTATTCCTCCGAATAGTCGCTCATAATTATTTTTGTAGCCTGTGCATAAAATTAGTAGCATTGCCAGTTTTATCATTTTACATCAAAAGGAAGTCTATATTCCGATACCTAAATGTTAGGTGATTCAGCTCCAGATACAGTGATGAATATAAAACTATGTGCGACCTCAAGTCTAGCTGTATCAGTGTAAAAACCGCTATTGACAGACGAAAGAACATTGATTGAGCTGGGAGTACACTAGGGTAATTCCGGATTCAATCAATTGAACACTTGCATTTTCATACATCTAAAATAGGAAATCACAGATGTGTATGCAGTTAATGCCTCTTTGTCACACTTCACAATTTTCTTAAAAGTTTGAAACAGGGCAATCGATGAAAAAAAGTATAAAATGGTGTCTTTATTAAGTCCATTTCTGTCCTAAGCAAAGTTTTCCAACGTTCATTGCAATTGATCAGTAAAGTTTTTAATGATATTTTAAAGCTGGTACTTCGAGAAAAAAAATCACAACACAAAGATGCACTAAAACAGGTTCATGCACACTCTCCTTCACTAGTGCGTACTGCTGCTCCAAATACTGTTAATAAAGGAATGCTTACCCATCCCTTCATCGTATTCAGGTTCGTCCTCCAGATCATTCAAATCTTGTTCGTCAAGGTCATTGTCTTCTTCTTCTTCAACTATTTCTTCTTGCCTGGAAGCTGCAAAAGATACGTACACTTCTACATACCGTCTTTATAAGCACTACCATTCTGAAATTTGTCCGAAAAGATTAAAGGAACAGTAGCTCAAAATTTTTTTCTAGCCGATTGCCATTGTTCTGCCATACCGCCAGGAGATTTCATAGC